>VZTJ01005470.1:238916-248957 GCA_013397795.1 Orthonyx spaldingii
AAAAAATCAAAAAAATTAGCTAAAGTAAATCCTGTCACATAATTCCCTGTGAATTATGCAGCTCTTTGAGATACTCTTACTTGTTTGAAAATTTATTTGTCTGTTTAGTGTTTGTGGGACTAATTTCACTTGTCTCAGGGAAAATAAAAAATAGACTTAAATCACAGTTCAGATGCAGATCTAGCAGGATTCTACACTTATTAATAAATGGTCAAATACTTTGGTCTTGCTTCAACACTAAAAATTAAGTTTTGGTGAATTTCAGGCATAAATCATGGTAGCCTCAGTATTTGAACCTTCCTGACACTTCTTCCTTCTCATGGAGGCTCTGTATTAAGTAAATTGAATTATTCAAGTTAGTCACAAGATACAGGGGTTAGTGTTTGCAATCCCACTCTCATCTTAAATAAATTACTTGGAAATCAGAGCTAAATTGGACAGCAGTAAGGTGACCTCTCATTTGCTTTCAACCATAGAGTATACTGAAAAATTGACATAACTTACTGTAGTCTACAGCAGGGTTACAGGCTTTGGAACAAAAGATCCTTTGGAGAACATCTGCCATAGAAAATGGATACCAATAATTTTGATGTTCATGTTATCTAGATATTCTCCAAGCTTTGTAAAAGGAGGGGGGGAAAAGAAATTAAAAAAAAAAAAAAAAAAAAAAAAAAAAAAAAAAGAAAAATTTNAAAAAAAAAAAAAAAAAAAAGAGAACTTTGAGCCGCTTCTAAAGAATGTTAGTTATACTAAGTAGAAGCTCTTCCAGCCACATGGGAGAGTACCACAATACTAGTACTCACACAGGTAGAAAAGATCTAAAGCAAATATTACTCTTACCTAGACATTTTTGAGCTTCAGACAGGGGAACAGTTGTATCTTTAAGGTTGGTATTTATATTTTAAAATACTATATCTTGGTCAGTTTTGGACTGCACTATAATATAAGGCAAAACAAGACTCTTCCAAATAAACAATTCTGTTACAAATAACATGATTTATAGATTTTTTTTTCAACATTTGTTTTTGTGTTCTGGACTATTTTCTTAAAGAAAAAATAATTTTATTTCTTTCTCCCCTAGAACACTGTGTTTAGGCAACTTGCTCTTTAACACAGGTTCTTGAATGTTTTATAAGGGGGAAAAAATTTGTCCAAATTGACAATGAAAACATTTAAGGATCTGTAACACTATATATCAATGTATTGTTGTGATACTGCTGTTGTGGAAAGAGTCATAGAGGTTTAATTGAATCGCCTTGTCCTGCAAATTCTAATGATGGTACATCAGATTTTTTTTCAAATTGAACACTTATTAAATGAACAGAAAAAAGATAACAGATAAAAGATCTTAATCAGAATAACTACACAGTATAAATCTAAAAGAACTACTAGTAGATTATATTTATTCAATGGAGAAAAAAATATATTAGGAAAAAATATTAATTTAAATACTCTGAGAGAGTAAAAATATAAAGCCAGAGTGATCATTGACATAAGAATGAAGTAATGGCCTTCACTGAATTTTCTTGCAAATATATATCAATGTAAGAAGAGAAACAAAACCAAGTCCAGAGTATTTTAGGTTTTAGAACTTTGGAGTTTGCATAATATAAATGTGTAGAGTTTGAAGGTTTCAATTTGTTTTTATTTTCTGACTTTCACAACTAAAGAAGTAAAAAAATTCGATATGAAAACAGTCAATAAAAAGTCTGGTTTTTACCAGCCAGATACCACATTCTCACTCTTTCTTGACTCAGCAATGGCTTTTGGTATGCAGAGGGAATTATCCCTCATTCAAAGAATAAGCCTATTTTACAGTGTACAATTTGTCTCTTAGGAAAATATATTTATCCACTGCATAACTAGATTGAGTATCATGTATATATCTTTTTTGCTGAGGTCTCTGCATTACTTTTGAAATGATGTCTTGAAATGATGTTCTGGTCTATATTCTCTTTGTTTATGAAATAGTTATTTAAAATGAACCTTTCTAAATCACAACTTGTGACCTGAATGTTATAGAATATATGGTCAGAACTCTTCACTGCATTCTCATGTTCCTTGTGCTGTGTCAGTACATAGTCCTGCTTTCACTCACATGATACTCAATACACTTACAGTCAGTCCTGCACACTCCAGGCTCCTGCATAGGGATCTTTAAACTCTTTAGATGGCTGCAGTAATTTATTATATTATATTATATCACAATATGCTTGAAAAACAGAGATTTTAATCAAGTGAGCATATATATCATATTTATATAATATATATATGTATAATATATAGATATATATAATTTCTTAAGAACCATACTTGTTTTTAAGTATTAATGTAGTTAGGCTAAAGCTTTCTTTGGTCTCTTGATCATAGTGTTTAAGAAAATAAAAACATTATACAGTACCTCACAAGCCCTACATGTCCAGATAGATTTGTGCATTCTAGCACAAATCAAATATAAATAATAAAGGCTTTGGCTCCAGGCTGTGCAAGTTGAGATTGAGAAGACCTTTCCATGAATGCATAGGTTTTATGTAATTGACACTTCTAGCTAGCTCTCTGTCAGTTGTTGGACCACTCATCTCATGCAGAGTCAGCAGATCTGGAAGAAATACTTTTGCTCAATACCTAACAGATGGTACCACTTTAGATAAGGCTGACTCAGCACTAAGGCTACAAATATTTCAAAAGAGATTGAAAGATTTTGTTAGCTTTTACTTTCTTAGCTCACAACATATTTTGGCAAACACGAGGGAAAATTACTTCTGTTTCCTGAATTGGACTGAAGATTGTGCATATTACATCCTTGATAGATTTGTTGCTCTTCTTACAATGACTGTCATTCCCTTTCTCACACCATGTTTGCATCATTGCCTAACAATATTCTACAAATAAGAATGAAGATTTATTGTATGAGTCAATTATTTATATCTAGCACATAGCCAAACACGACAGTTATTCATGACAACCATGTATAGCAGAGCCACAGAACTGGACTGATACCTTATCTCTACACCCATGAAAGAAATAGCTCCCACCTAAGAGAACCTCAATCAATAAAGAACAGATAATATAATGGGGATTAAAGAAGGGTTATGCTTCCAAAATATCATGAGAAGCCTCGTATTTCACTGGATGTCGTCTGAAATTCCAGTCATGCCCTATTTTCTGCAGCTGACATACTTGCAGACAAGCCAAATTACCTCTTTTTCATTCTATACTCTGTGTGTTTTTAGAGTGAAGATTCTGTGTATCTGAGATTGTGAATCACAGTGGATTGAAGACACTCTGTGCCAGAGATTCTTAAATGTTTTTCTAACAAAAAATAATATTAATGAATGATGAAATTTATGACTGACAGATATTCCTTATATTATGTTGTATTATAATTTTTTATTTTAACATCTGGCTTCATAAAGTGAAAGATATACATTCATTATAGTTCTGGCTCACCATCAAGACCATTTTTCTTCATTCCTACTCTTGTAATTTGGAACGTGTCTCATAGAAATGCCATGGCACAAATCTCTTCTGCACTTGCAAACTCCTTCACTTGCAGGCAGATAATACAAGCATGACTTTCTGTCACATTAACACACTTGTTAAGTTTTCTCTTTATTAGAATGGAACACAAACAATTCTGGCCTCAGGGACAATGTTAGGAAAGTCACTGATGCACTTTTTCCTGTGCTATCCCTTGCCTGTACTTATTTATCTACTATCTTTTGCATGTAAATATTGGTTTACATCATCCCGCCTTCTTATATCATATTTAATGGTATAACAAACACTTTGCTCAAACTCCTATTCCCCTAACTTCCTTGTCAAAAAGGCATTGATTTAATGATGAATCCTAAATGGCTGAAAAGAGAAGAAAAGAGGCTATTATCTTTCCAGGTCTAAGAACAACCTTACAATGTAGAAGAAAATCACATCAAAAGCATACTACAGAGAGAGAACAAGCTCTTATAAAAGCAGAAATCTGTGGTTGCATGGCTGACTCAAATATCTTAAAGAGTATAATGGTATAACTGCTAGCAATAGCTGCACCTAGGTTACTCATGTTACTTCCTGAGTCCCTATCTACCCTGTACAGAATTTAACTTTTTATGAATTATGTCAAATGAGGAAGTTAATGTTAGAATTTCCCATGTTTGCTATCTGATAAAATGATATAACCTTCATAGCTGTAAAGTTATGCAGTTATTTTTCAAGTCTTTCCTATACAAAACAATAACATTCCATCCAATGGAATGTTTTTGTTTAAATTTCAGTTTCTTGGCCAGCTTGCAATCTGTAAGATTTCGGAAAATGCTCATTCTCAGTAAGTTAATTTAGTGTAAACTAAATGTCAATTATATAAAATTAAACACTTGATAGAAGTAAGTCGGGTTGATCACTGCTAGGGTGAGGATTACTTATTTATCTCTTCTTCTGCTGTCGTAAAACTTTTCAAAGGTATAAAAGGCAATTCAAATCTCAGCATGTAGCTTTCTCTTCATCAGAATTTAATGTGAAAAACTCAGTAATGACAACTTTATTTTAGACCTTCTTTAAATGCATTCCTAGAAAGGACTCAGGATCAAAGTCAAAACTGAATTTTAATTCGCAATGGTCGTCTTTTAAAGAGCCTCTAATTACAGAAAATGAATGGAAATCTTCCTGGTTCTAGCCAGGAAGGGGTTAATTTTTGCAGTAGCCTGAAGGAGCATGGCTAGGACTTGGTGGTTATTCTGTACCACCTCACATGGAGTGGGCAGTGGTGGAAGGGATTCCTTCCGGTGGGTAGGGCCAAGCAATCAGCAGAGGTGAGGTCTGGTGATCGCATGGTGGGCCACCATGTGTGAATCATTTGCCTGTCTTGTACGCTCCCTTATTAATATTGTTGCTATTGCTGTTTATTTGCTTATTTAATTGCTGCTTCCAGTGAATTTTTCTTATCTCAACCCCTGATCTTCTGTGCCTCCAATTCCCCCCTCCAGCCTGCTGCAGGGGGCTTGGGGAATTCAGTAAGTGGCACAGGGTTTGGAGTCTTTCAGTGGGAACACTAAACTGGGGACTACCATTCCTAAACCATGACATATGGAATGCATTATGGCTGTGATTTTCAAAAAAGGGTAGGAAGCCAGAGATGTTGGGGGAAAATATGAACACATTAAGAATTTTGAAGTTTGGTTGTTTTATAACTTATGATATCAGAAAAAAAGGTGTGATATTAGGTTCCAAGGAAAAAATCATATGCAATCATCTAGTCATTTTGAAAACCCTTGGGCTGACAGTTTAAAGTCACAGTGTGATCAGTGATCACACTATGTGATCACTTGGTTTTCTTTACCTCTTCTTTTGCTTGTTCATACAGGTGCTTATTTAACAGTGCACAGTAGCAAACACGTTCTACTTTTAATAGATGAATAAATGAGAAAAATTACATCAATACAAAAGCAAAAGTTTTTGGAAATTGTCTTAGATGAGGATTCAGAGAGCAAACATCCAAGAACAGCAAATGGGTACAATTCCTAATGGTGCAATCAGATGCTATGGAAGAACTGACCTAATGTTTCCTTGTTGCTAAGGTGAAGAAACCTACTGTCACCACTCCCATTCATGCTCTGTCTTGTATGACTTTGGTTACATGTTCTTGATCTGGTTTTCGTCTGACTGCATAATGTGCCAATGCTTTTAAGTCAGTTGTCAGAAGTTTATTTGGTTTAGTTTTGCTTTTGCTGAGTCACCGAGGTGAATTGATCCAGGCAGGTCAGATAGTGCAGTCCAAAGAAAAGATGTGCATCACTCAGCTGGAAGAGAGGCTGTGGGAATGCATATGGAAGGAGGAATGGCTGGGAAGGGAAGGAAGGAAGAGGGAGGGACTCTTGATGTTAGTGAGGCAGTAGGGAGATGTAATAGTGTAGTGACACAATAGCCATCCTTCTAGACAAAAATTAAGTGAAAGAAATGTTGGCATCTTAACTTTATGTTTAGTCAACTACACTACTTGAAAACAGATGTTAAATAAATATGTATACAGAAGCTTATAGAGCCTTCTAAAAAAGAGGTTTGATTTGGTTCTATGTGGGGTTTTTTTGTTGTTTTTTCTTTGTTTTGTTTGGGTTTTTTTTTTTTTTGTTTTTGTTGTTGTTGCTGTTTTTTGGTTTTTTTTACAATTTCTGACAGTTTTTTGACTAAGCCAGCTGGTTAGAACTTACAATAATTTTGATTCTTAATTAAATCACTATTCTGTTATATCTGTTTTCCTGCACCCTCCCCCCTCAACCTCCCCACTCCCTGGCAATGTTTATACGGATAATCAAACAGGACTGTAGACTGCCACACTTGCCTTCTCTGCCCTTTATATTGCTGGCAAAACAGTTCTAGTTTTATAAAATTCCCTTGGAATCTCCTGATTTGCAAAAATTCAAAGCATCAGCAGGTCAGATTCAGCCAGCTCTTTCAAAACTTTTTGGTTTGCATTATTCAGACAATCAGATTAAACATGTATATCTATAGTAGAAGATTTTTTTCTGTTCCCTGGGGGTTGTAATGGCCTGAAAAAGCATTTTATTTTCCTAATCTGATACACATATAGCATTATGCTTCTTCCTAATTAGAGAACATTAACATTTCTTGAACATTAATTCCTTTTTTCCACTGTTGTTGACATCCTACCATCTGTGCCTGGTTATGAGCTTTTATCACCAAGAGAATTTTATTTTGTCCCCTAGTATTCTTTATTGCCTTTAGTCTATAGTTCTGTGCTTTTCCCTAAGTGCATATATATACTACGTTCAGAAGGTATACACTATTTACAAGAGTACCTACAGAAGTTATCCAGCACTGGACCATCAAGTTCAAGGTGTGTGAATGTTGTTCCAGTAACTGGTAAGAAAGATATTGCTATCACACTGTAGTTTCATATTATTTAATTTAGTTTTACTTTTGGTACCTAAAGAGGTTTCAGACACTAGTAAAGTCATTTAGAAATATTTTATATTCCATCTTTAGATCAGACATTTATGTTATACAAATACCAGAATGTGTGCCTAAGTGTCTCGTCAATAATGCTACAAAGATATCTTTCCAAGTTTCACTATCTTTGAATTCACAAGCTAATTGACAGGTCAGACCTCATTTCCAAATAATCTTGTCTGAATTGAAATAGTTAAAGTAATTTCAGAGATATGCAGCTTTTTTTTGGTATGTTTAAGTTTGTTCGCTTAAATGCATATGTTATTTATCAATACTTCAAACCTTGACTAAAATGGGAAAGCATCTAGCCAAGGAATGCATATTTTCTTTGCTAAATCAATTTCTGACCTTTCTACTTGAGACTGACACTGTCTTTTTATCTTCTGCAACTGAACTCAAATACTATCAAATTTTCAATGACATTACTCCAAGTCTTGGGTCACACCTCTCTTGATTCCTCACAGGACAGGCTTCTCTTCATTGTAATTCTAAAGAGGTCATTAAAGAACTACAACAAACAGGAAGGGAGCCCACTTGATGTCAGGACTAAGTAAAGACCATCTACAACCGAGGGCCAGGAAGGCAGGAGCTGAGGGTGTTGACTGGGCAATGTACTCCTGGGGCTGAGCAAGGGGGAAAGCCAGTGGCTGGTAACAGGGCAAGGGGCTGAACGAGGGCCAGGAGCTACCTGGGGGTCCCATCAGGGTCACAAGGCAACAGGGCTAAAGACAGGGCTGAGGACAAGGTACAAAATATATGAGGGGATCATCCAAAAGATGTGTCTGATGTCCATCTGGGGGACAGCGCCGCAGATAAATAATCCTACAACTCAGCACAGACAGGTACTCAGGACAAGGGCCTTAGACAGATTCCTGGACTGAGGGTTTGGATAGGGGTTCCAGAGGAGGCTGGTCAAGATTGCTGGGGGATATCAGTGCTAGGAAAAGAGAAGAGGAAAAACATACACAGGTGTGCTACAGGGACTTTCTTACAGACGATGATGATGAAGGCAGTAACAAACGGCCAATGTGAATAGATATTTTTGATACAGTCCTCAACCTTGTCTGGAGGGACTGAAGCTTTCTGCTGAAACGTGTGATGTTTCCTGTCCACTGATCCTAGTAAAAATTGTAACCACCTTTCAGCACTATGGTACATGAAAAAAGGATGACAATATTTAGGATTTGCATAAAAATCATAGTTGCACTAAGTAAAAATGCAGACCTATTTAGGGACTTATTTTCTTTATCAGATCTTTCCTCAAAGGAAAAAATTGATACCAGCAGTCTCAGCTGCCTCCAAAAGCGTAATTCTAATTATTCTGTTGTTTCATTTAATTTACATATGAAAACAGACATTTCTATTACCTGCAATTTTACAAATCCCTCTTTCATTATTTCAGTCTGAAACAATAAATTATGCCAGCACTATTCATGTGCTGCCAGACCACGTTTCTCCCAAAATTGCTTGTTTCAGTCCACAGCTGATAAGGAGGTTCAAAATCACCACAGATTATGCTGAATTCCCTCCTGTCGTCAGAAAACATATCTAACTATAGAAGCTTTCCCTGATAACATCAGATTCTAAATGGGTTATGGACTTTACACATTGAAACCAAAAGATTAATTAATCCCCTGCCCTCCAAACTGGTATCACTTTGCAGCCTTAGGACAAGGAGAGAGAAGATGCAGTCTGTCACTGCTCAACCACATCTGCAAGGGAACCCTCCATTATCCTGTGAGGCCAGCAAGGTCTTGGAACTGGAACTGTGGGAACTAGCAAATAGTAGGAGGTTGGTGGGAAGATGATGTGGAAGAGGAGGCTGATAGGCACTACTGTCTGTGTGTGTGTCCTGCACAGTCTGCCTTGTAAATTTAGGAATGTAACCGATAGATCACATTATAACTATGTTCTAAAATAGAATTAAGATTTACTTAAGTGTGATGCCTGAAATTTTCACAAAGGTTTTTTTTTTTTCTTAATTTACTCTTAATTTAGAATCTTGATACTGAACAATTACTTATTTCTGTGTGATTGTCATTTGCAGAAAGGTTTGTAGGCCTTATAACTTATTGCCTTTTCAGCTATATCAGATATTTTGGTCAAAGATATAAAACTTGATGCCTCCATTTTATTATTTGACAGTCAGACCTAAAATACTAGTATTTCCAGTGAGTACTAACCATGTTTTTTAATTTTTTTTTTTTTAAATAAATGTAGCAGGAGTTAACAAGAGAGCTTTCTAGAGAGAACACATTAATACTGCTCCAAGCAAGCTAGAATCTAGGGTTTGTAGCAGGGTCTGTCTTCCAGTTTAATATCCTGGATATACATTATAATCAGATCACTCGCAAGATTAACATGGGAAAAGATAAATTTCTCAATTGAACTGTCACAGAATGTGATTGCATTCCATATAACACATATCAAGTTCAGTACAGCTAAGAAAATCAATGTTTGTGTTTCAGCTTGAGAAAGTTGGTTTTGGGCATGGTAGCTAAGTGCGTGAAATCCCTCATTTTTTAACTAGATTAAGCACCAAGCAAAACAGCAATTACTGAGTGAAATAGCAAGTTCTAGAAAACTTGTGAAGGATTTCAACTTCAGTAGGTTCAGGGGCCTTGGCATGCATGAAGACATGCTACATAAATTTGATTTATATGGGCTTTTTGGTAAGTAATCCCAAACTTTTTAAAAAAGGCTTGTAGCCTTTTCCACAAATGCATTCCTCTTCCTTAAAGGAAAGGTCTCCTGATAATTTTATCACTTTCTTCCTATGGTCATACAGAAGGAACACCTTTTGCAAAAACTGATTGTTTTCAGAGTATAAATATTAGAGCCTGGAAAAAACAGTAATATTTTGCCATGTGAATTTATGAGATAATTCAAAGTCACAAACCTATAGTATAAATAAGTATATCTTTTGTTGCTTCAATACAATATAAAGCAGCTCTAATGAAATAAATATAACAAGCTGTATTTAAAAAGCGCATAGTTCATTTATAATTTTTATTTATCCTGTTTCTTTTTTTTTGTTTGTTTGTTTTTGGTTTTTTGTTTGTTTTTTTTTTTGGGGGGGGG
>VZTJ01005470.1:249001-292887 GCA_013397795.1 Orthonyx spaldingii
TTTTTTTTTTTTTTTTTTTTTTTGTTTTGTTTTGTTTTGTTTTGTTTTAATTGCTTTGTGTTTAGTTTGGTTTGGTTTTCCTTGGTTCGGTTTTTGCTTTCATTTGGGGCTCAGCGCTTTTGTGTGCCTGTGAATATTCTTGACTTCAGATGCATATGTAGTTGTATGTGGATATAAGTGTATTGGTATCCAGAACACTCTATTCTTGTCCCTTCCACATAAGTTGAAAAAGTCAAGTGGGGTATTTCATTTAAGGATATAGAAACATGCAGACTACAATATGTGGGCTTTCTCTTTTTTTGCTATTGTTGTTGAATTTCTTCAGGAGATTTAATGGAAGGACATTATTTTTACAAAATATGAATGCATCAATGTAGACCTGTATGAAAATTAACAATCAGAGAGAGGTTTACAGGATATGGTTAAAATTTATTTCTCAGCCACAAATATCATACCACTGATCTTTCTAATATCTTTATCTCACTAGTTCTTCAGACATGAAAAAATACCTTATTAACTTCAGAATAACCAAAACAAAGACCATTTCTTCTCCAATTGTTTCATCTTTGCAAAGTCCCTAGCCCTTTAAAAGAAATCTCATAAAATCCCCAAGGAAATAATTTTTAAAAATTTCTTTCTTTTAAGATCACCTGTTATATTTTCTTTCCTGTTCAAGTCCTGTTACTGGGCCATATTTAACTTAGCACAGCATGAAATTTCTTTTAAAATATCTTTGAAAGGTTTGACTCATGACTGCAAAATAACTACGTTTTGCAACTGTGTTCTGATTAGATGTATCCGACTGCAGTTATAATAGCTTTGGATGAAAGAGGAATAGAATTTTCTTTAATTAAATGCTGAGGATTACAAGAAATGGAATAGAAACTCTGCAGGCTGGTTGATTATGTTTTTATTCATTTTGAACACTGCTTGACTTTAATAGTAATAACTAAAGTACAGGGCTGGAAAGTAATGGGACTCCTCATGTGCTGGAACAGGGCCAGAAGTGATAGGATTTGGTAGGCTGTAACTCCAAGTTACTGTTCATAGTATCTTTACAGCTGCTCATGTTTGGCTAATACATTTCCACTCAAGTTTGTTGTGAACACTACTTATATTTCTGTCTGGCAACTACAAAATATGTCTGTGGTGCAACTGATAAACATATTTAGGAAAGGTAATTTTTTTGCAGACACAAGAATACTAAAATCTTGGTAAAGTAAGTGCTCAACTGAAATATCCTTGTTACCCCTTCCTTCAAATCAGGCCTTCAAATGATGGCTTCTATCCCAATTCAAACTGATCATAGATAATCTAAAGGCTGACAGTGAATCACTTTAAAGTCTAGATAACCTAAAAATGAACATACAACTGTCTCATATCCATGTACACTTTTTAAGCATGCAAAGCCTTTTTTTTTCTAACAAGGGCAATTTTACATAATTTTCATCTGTCAAAAAGGATCTATAATCAACATGCCATGTGGTTATTATTTCCTAGTCTGTATCCCAGCTAAGACACTAACTAAGATGACTAAGGAGTAATAACTCCTTGAAATGCCTAGAAATATTTATTTTAAATAATTGGATGGAAGTTGTTGTAGCTGAATTAACTAAAATTTAAAAGGGCAAACTGAAATATAGACTGCAATATTAGTAAGATAGTAAAAAAATTTTTCCACATTGTGATGGCAACATTAAGTAACTTTTTTTTTTAAGTGCCTTTCAACCATTAATGAAATATATTAAAAAGAGGGAAAGGTTTGAGCCTGATGCATTCAGTATGCACCTAAGTGATTTAGAGGAAGATAAAACTGTTGCTTTCATTTCCCTGTCTCCAAGTAACACTGAAGTATTTGGACCAGCCAACAGTACAAAATAAAGGGGTCAAAGCTTGAGAGATTTAAATGGAAACAATATATAATAAGTTTACACTTATGTAAGTTCTGAAATAAAGAGAATACACTTAATAATGGTATTTTATAGGAGACACAATAGAAAATGAGCCAAAACATTACCAGCACGAAGTATGTATCTTATGGAAAAGCAAAATATTGGGTCATGCCAAGATGACAAAAACGACATTTTTACTTTCAGTAAAGGAGCCAAAAGTTGAAGTAAATTTTTCACAAGGCCTTAAGGTGACTATGAAAATACTTCATAAACACCTTAAATGGAATATAAAAACCACAGATCAGAAGAGCTATCCAAAAACTCCCCCTCATCCCACTTTTAACTTGCTTAAAAGCTCTAGCTGCTTATGTTTCCTGGCAAGATTTCTTTTAAAAGCCTACAGTTGTATTTATGTACTGTATTTTCTGTGCACACCCAGGATTGGCAACCCATCTCTGACTTCCACCTGTGGTTGCTTTTGTTACAGAAGCTTGGCAGTTCTGTGCCTCCCTTCACTGAACGGCCTCCTGAGACTCTATCTAAACTTAACACTGTATCCAACTCAAAGAAGAGAGGCCATGTAATACCAGCCCAATTCATTGGGTACTTACCTAGAAAATGGGAAACTTCTTCCTACTGTATGAAAGTAGACAGTTCTTTGAATAATAACCTTTACATTCAAGGAGAATACCGGTAAGTACCAGGCTGAGAGCTTCTCTAAGTGCTGGAAAACAAGTGTCACCCTTCCTTGCTTCTGAAGGAGAGAGACCTGTGCACCCCATAGGTGGCAGAATGCTTGAAGAGAAACTGGTGAAGGAAACCTCTCTCCTTAGTTAATGATAAGGCTAAAGTTTGCATTGTCTTAAGATATCGAGGTGTCTCAAAGCCCTTGATATCTCCAACAGCAGTTCACTGGATTTCAAACTTTGACTAAGCCTTCAGGTCCCTAAAGTCAATGGTTGACTTATTGTTTAACCTTTAGAATTAACCTAATTTTAGATACATAACCAGATTCAAAGGTACTTTTGCTGGAGAAATAGGTACTAATCTCTATTTATAGCTCTACTGCACTCCAGATTTAGGCTTACAGCCATCTAAATTCTAAAGACATTGAAGATTTAGACTTACTGAGGTCTATAGTCAATATGAAAGGCATAATATTGACATAAAGGCAGTCCCCATGACTAGCCAGGAAGTGGAATATCTGGTGCTAAGAGCCCTATGCCTTAGCTGCAGTAGATTTGAACCTACATGTTTATGGTCGACGAAACTATATGTGCCACTGGCAAATAAATATGATTTTCTGTTGAGATGGAAGTTCAAGAGTTTAATGGGGACAGAAAAACAAGGAAAAATTAATTGGAAAGGAAGAAAGCCATTTCTTTGTCTCCTATACATGGTACCGTGAAGTTTCCCTTGACTGGTGTTCAATCTCAGTAACTCTTACATTCCTGGTGTATAGGGCTTCATTTACAGGACTGGAGCAGTTGCCCATTTTCTTTTCATTTGGTTCTCAGGTTAGGCTACCAAGTTAGGTTAGACTGTTGAGGAGAAGTAGCAGGGCATGTCAAGTTTTCAGCTAGGAGTCCCTAGGTTTTGGTCCTACCTGCCTTAACTGTCTGTCTGTAAGTGCCTGATGTCCTACTTAAATACAGTACAAAAGCAGTACTGGAGGGCTTTCACCACTTAATCAAATGCCGTGACACCTAACGTACACAGACAAGTTCAGACAGACCTAGTATTGTTCTGCTCAGACTCTGAGCTGGTCAGAACTAGAAACTGCTTAGCCACGCTGCTCTGGTGCTGTGCCAAAGCTAACAAGCTGTGGGCTTACCGGGCCAGGCATAGTGCCACAGAAAATCCTCTGTGTGGCTTATGGGTCAGAATATTTTCTTGTAGCCAACCTCAGAGCTGACACAGAGAAACTCAAGTCTGCTTCTTCATGTGTGTGGAGATAGGTTCAAGAAGACAGCTCCTTGCTGAGTCCTTCCTTTTTTGTCCAAGCACAAAAACTTTCTCTTGCAGGACACACAGTGGCCCAACTCCAGATCAGGGATGGTGGATGCTTCTTTCCAAGATACTACGGGGGCAAGTTAAAGTGCAATATCCTTCAACTGTTAAGGGCCTGGACCTTGCCCAGTTCTCCCACTCCATGGTGGGTTCCAATGATGCCTCTTAGGTGGGGGACGGACATGTTTAGCCAGGAGGCACATCTGCCTGAGTCAGTCTATTAAAGCCATTTAGGAAACCATGTGTGTTGTGAATTTATATCACATCATCACATCTTTGAGTTTGAATATATTACATTCCACTTCTGGATTTTGACTTCATGGTGCTTTTTAATTTATAAACTAATCTAAACCACTTCTTATTTAGACTGATGTTCCACGCTTCTCATTTCATTCTTTCTCTCTGCATTGACAATTGACTTGAGACAGCTGACGGAGCTTAAACAGCAGACAGGTTTTCACAAAACTAATTTTACGTGATGATAGCACCCTGAAATGGTTTGCCAGTTTCATCTGTGCTTCAGTGTCAGGGAAGACCAGAAAAGAAAGTACAAGTGAGTGCATTCTGGGGGCAAAGTTCTATCACAACTGCACCTTAGATTTGCCTTAACAATTTGGGAACACTGTAAAAGTTACACTTCCATATGAAATTTCAGACACCTAAATTTAATGGCTAAATTATGAAATCAGTTTCTTCAGACTAAGACATAAACAACACAGAAAAACAGACCTTTTCACACCATTATTCAGAATAGCAGGCAGATACATAGGCTTTGAATTGTCTTTTGGCAAACCTCAACTCTTTGTGAGGTCTAGAAAATTAAGACTCCTGGTGTAACTACCTAGGTGAAGAGCTTAGATTGGAGGCAGTGAGCATTTGAATGGTCACACTGAATGTCAACTATCAGTGATTAAAAGTGGGCTATACTTAAGGCCTTTTCCATGCAGAAGACATGAATGGCAAATGACTAGAAAGGAAGAGGCCTACTGTTGTTCCAGTAAACCAGAATCCCCATGCTGTACATCCATTTTTCTTAATTTCTTTCAAAATCATTGGGTGAGAATTAGAAAAAAAAATCTGAAAAGAAAATACTTCCCCTGGTGAGGAGGAAATCTGAATAGTGAGTCACGTTACTGAGCATACCTATCAACTAGTTAAATTACGTGATAATGACTGTGCAGTCACTGAAGAGCATTTATGCACCTGCATTTTGAATTTGACACTGATGGACAAAGCAAGGGGGAATATGTATGTATGAGATTGCTTTCTGGCCAATCTTCACTATTTTCTTGATTGACTGATTGGATGACTCACTGCTGAAACTTGCCTCTTACCACTTAAAAGATTCTCTGCCGTAAGACAGTCAGTGAGAAGGAGATTATTTTTTAGCAAAAGCAGTCATTTGCAGCAATCAGGGAAAGAAAAGGAGCCATAGTAAACAGACCTAGGAGATATGACCTTAAATATCCTGTTAGTACTCACAATGTCCTGAAACAGAATATCTGCAGCATGGTGGAGAGGGCAGGTCCAGGTCTTCCAGATTTTTAATGGCAACTGAAAGGATACCTCTCTGTCTTTATGTGATTTTTGTGTTCATCCCAGGTTTAGTTGGAAAAATAAATGCTGCTTACAAGAGCCTTTCCATGGGCAAATAATTGCAAATAGATTATCTAGCCACAAATAAAATGCTTTAACTAGAGCCTTTCTTTAATATGAGAAGTTTGCATAACCCTGTAACCACTATGACTGCTATGGTTACCTCTATGGAACAGTAAATAATACAAGGCAGGGACTCATCTCTGACTCAGAACACTTCACGTCCCCTCAGTTAAACTCTGCAACTGCCCAAACCAGAAAGTCTTTATCCAAACAGACTGTCAGGAATGGGTTTTAGCCCTTATTAAACTCCAAACTGTACATGGATACTGCCTGTGTAAGCACTCATTCACATGAGTCAAAACTATGTCAGGGACTATCCTAACAGTCTAGAAGTTGTATGTCAATGCCTCTTTTTATAAACAGGGTAACCTGTAAAATAAGGAACATGCTTGAGAGAAAAAGTTAAAATATGCCCTAACTGACATATCCATATATCCCATCTTTTTGGCTATTGCTCAGTTTTTATTTTGTTTAGACAAGGGAGGATATCTGCTGGCAAACAGAAGAGGAACAGACTTGTGCTTATTCTGTAAACTGTAACAGTTTGGATTTACACTGATAAATTTATCAGTTTAACTTTCATCTCACTGCATTTTGAAAGAATAAGAGAATCGGGAAAAATTTGCAGTTGAAAGTGGGTTCACACTTGCATTAAATGAAGGCAGAAATAACGCTTAGATTATTGAGCTTGAGAAAATGAGACACACATATAGGCACTGATTTCTCTTCTTTCACGAGCTGTGCTGGGAAGGAAGAAGGAAAATTTCTTTAGTTTTTGGCAGCAGGTTTCATTCTAGCAGAGGCTAACTGTTGTGTGGGGACTTTTGATGTGTTAAGACCAGTAAGGATTTGAATCAATCCTCTGGAGGGGTAATACTGCTATATGAACAACTTTCATTATCTACAAGAAGTTGCTGGGATGCCACATGTCTTTGTCACTAGGGAATTTTCTAAGCAAAACTTCTGTAAACACTTATGGAATCTCTTCTGAGTTGTAGAATGCCAGACATCAATGCCAGACATCTCTGTCTTTTAAAGGAGAGTGCAGATTTGGGTACAAAGAGATTCACCGAGACACAGGGCATTCTCCTTTAGCCAGTAGTGAGCAGCCTTTCTGACAGGGTGACACAAGCAACCTGCCAAACCAGACTCTTGAAACATATATGTTTGTGCTCCTACAAGCTACACTCTGTTAAAATTTTTATGTGTCTGTGCTGCTTCTTAGACCCTTGCTACACCAGTCTAAAAATTGCTGATTCTTGAAGACAGCTGCTGCTTTTGCTTCTCCCCATTTTGTGCCTTCTGCTCTTATCTTTTCAACACCTTTTGTTGCTTTCAGCTCTCTTTTAATCTTCTTGGTTTAATTGCTTTAATCTTGTTTTAATCCATTTGACAATGGATTTTTCTGTTTGCCTTGCCTTTTCTTATACAGGTATTTTAACATGTTCTTTTCTTTGGTCTTCTGCTACAAGGTTTCTGTTTCTTTTCAGTTTCTTACTTTGCCTGCCCTTCTTGCCCAGATGAACTCCTAGATAAATAGATCATAAAGGGATTCTTGTCCCATATTCCTCTGCAGTGTGAGATATTTATCTGAACTGGAAAAGTCTGTCTAAGGACATCTGAAAGCTGTCATCTATAAAGGAATAAAAAAGCAGATTTTGGTATTCTGGTCCTTTAGCTTTAATAATTTCTAGTACCAAGTTGATTAGCTTGTTTGGTTAGAGCATGGTGCTAATAATGCCAAGGGCACAGGTTTGACTCCTGTACAGATCATTTACTTAAGAGTTGCACTTGATGATCCTTGTGGGTCCCCTCCATCTCAGAATGTTCTGTGATTCCGAGTGAGTTTTCATACAATAAGAGTTGATGACATTCTGTCCCAAACTCTTCCTTTTCTTCCTCCAATGCTCATCAAGATTTCTCCAATTTTGCAAGGCTATGGCAGACTAGGAACCACAGAAAAATTTCCACAGACATGTTTTTGGAAGAATGCAAGTATGATTTTGCTATCAGACTAATTAATTTAGTTAAATTATTGCATTATGATTTATTTATACACATGAACTTTTAAGGTCTGTATGGTATAGATACTGAACTTCTAGTACAAAAGACAATATTTTGACAGTATTTCTTTTCAGAGAACATTTAATCTATTTTAAACACCCTTATGAGAAGAAAGTCTCAAGAGATAATGACAAGATGGATACTTACGTGATTTGCAGACTTGTGGTGGAATATCAAATCACAGAGAAGGGTTAAAAAAGAATCCTGCAGGAAAGGTTTAGTTCAACCAATATGTATCTTAGTGAAAATGACACAGTACTGTTTTGCACTGTCACTTAAAAATACCTTTGACTAGAATAAGATTCCCTTGTGCAGATGGAGACTAAGCATAGAAACTCTGGGCCTCAGAATTAGAAGATTCTGTTGCTACTGTTTCAGCAAAATCACGGTATGGCATGTATGTATCCATCCAGATCTTGCAGTCCTATATTTGGCAAATTATAGGTAAACATAAATTTGTTAATGAAAGCCACATCCCTACAGTAAGCCGTCACCATGTAGACTTTCATCAGGGCTCATTACCTCTGAGTCAGTTTCCCACTATGGCTTAACCTATGGACAGGATGAGTTTGTACCAACTCAAAGTGGAGGCGAGGGAAGCCTCTGGAGTGCGTGTAGCACAGGCTTGCACCTGCCCACAACAGACACGTTGTAGACCTCTGTTCAGGCCTCAGGGAGTTAAAAGTGAATAGAGATTCCCTAAGAGTATATGGGGATTGCAAAAATATTAAAAATACTTTGGAAATTTTTATAGATAAAAAACACACCAAAAGGACAATGGCAATGATAATATAGCAAAAATAACAGCAAACATGCACTCAGAACAACGGAACTTCTTGAAGTTTGAAGGACTCAACTAAACAAAAACTATGAATTTGGAAAAAAAGGAGCAAAATGTTTTTTCATTAATGAACTTAGGGCAAGATGCAATTTAGGAACATATGACCCAATTTCAGTTTCAACACTATTATTTCCAGTGTGATTTGCTCAGCTTTTACATAAAAACATGTGTGGAAATAAAGAATAAAAAGTGAAACCAGATCCTGCAACTATGCTACTTTAGGATACTTACAGCTATACTGCCATTGATGTAAGGGAAAGTTTTCCTGGGGTTAGCAGGGCAGACAAAGGGGTGAAAAAATAACAAAAAGTGAGGGTTTGATCTATTCTGCTTTGGCACTCTGCAAGCTAAAGAGACAGACCCATGCACTCCAGTCCATCCGCTTGCTTTTTTCCTGTGGTCATAATTTTGCTATCCTGACAAGTCCTGTGTAAACAGCCTATTTTAACCCACTTAGTGATAAAAGGCTCTTATCCGTGTTGTCTTAAATCTATAACTGTCTTTTTCAGTCAGGATTTCTTTGATGCAGGAAATGAGTCATATCAGATCTACACTGAACGTTGGAAGAACTAGGACTGACCCCTGCAGAGCTTCTCATATAATATTGGGCTCAGGCAAGGTAGCAGCACTGGGACTCCTCAGAGCCCAAGTATCTTCAGAGGGCCCAAGCTGTCAGTGGGTGACCTTTATCCACTGATATCTATCTAGCACACACCTGGCACAAAAAAAATTATTATGTAGGGATAATTACCAGTTTAAAGCACAATCCTATTTTTGCATTTAATCTTTGTCAGAGTTGTGATTTGGACGTTGAAATTTTATAGAAAGACAGCTGCTGCAAAAAGTCACATGTCAAACCGCATGTACCAGACACAAACGCCTATGATGTTACACCTGTTTAGCTATAATTCTTTCCCATCTTACTCCCTCTCTTTCTTTTCTTTGGAAAAACATGGTCTGGTTTCAATTCAGTTAATCAAATGTAAGCTTTGATGTGTTTGATAAGTCCAGGCTTCAGTTGTCATGGTAAAGGGTATCACTCTTGGTTCTGGGTTTTTATTAACCTTAGTTGACAAAGAGTATTTCACTTAATAATCTGTTTTCTTTCTGAAGAACTAGCTAATTTAAACATGGAGAATTTTTATTAATAAATGGAAACACTGAATTATGTTTGCCTGCTGATATAAAACACTGAAGTAAGACTTCAGCGGGCACAAATGAAAATCAAACTAGATTCTTTTTGTCTTAAAAGCTTTTGTAGGATTTTGCTGTTCCCTGAATCATTTGTTATCCCTGCTGGATACAATTGTTTCTACTGCAGGAGAATTTCAGGAGCTATTTTCTGTTGAGATACATTATAAAGAGAATTCAGAAATTGTTTTATCTTGGACTCTTTGTAAGGCAATTAAATTTGAGGGAAGTTAATAGTAAAACAAACCTTTTAGACATGATTATGAAAATAGCTACTTAGCTGAATTTTATTGTTGCATAATTGTCTGCATGCAAAGGGAATACCACAGCTGTTTTGCATGATGCTGTAACAGCAAATCATTGAAAGGTAATGAATAAAGAGGATGGGTTCAGTCATGAGCACAAGATTCTTGATGTTATATAGTTTCTAATGTTCTTTTTAGCATTGAAAATTACTATGTCCTTTTTATAATTGAAAAATCTCATTACGTGGTGTTTTTCAACCATATAAACATCAGCACCTATAAATTAAAAATTACTTTTTCCAATATTAGTTGATCATTTTGCAAAAATAACATTTTCAAAATTTAAAAATGTTACCTACTCCTTCAATCCAACAGGTTTTAACATTTGAAGGAATCTATATCTGAAAAATAATTTTTCAATTGCTGAAATTAATCCTGAAAAACAGTATTCTAATATATGCTCTTGATTATGTGGGACATTAGTATCTTCTCTCAGTCATCCTTCAGGGTATTTGGGTAACTGATAAAACTTGTGTAATCAAGTTACCCACAGCTAGAAAAACTAGTAAGTAGTGGATTAAATTAGGCAAGACTGTGGTGTGAACGACTTTTAAGATCATGTGGTTTCGGGACAGAAAACCTTTGAGAGAATATTTTCTACCAGGACAAATCTCCGTGGACAGAAATTGGAGGCCTTCATGCACAGTGGCTCCCATTTCCAGACCTGTTCTCACTTTTTTCAAAATGCTGGGGTATTTTTCCAAAGGAAGCTCTGTCTTTCCAGAGTTGTCTCTCAAGAAAGACTTGGGAGATTTCACCTTTGCTACAGAAAGCTCTGCAGTGTCCAGATTGACATGCAAATTGGGCTACTAAAGACCATTCTCCTAAATCAACAACATGTGGACAAAGCCTTTTTCTCAAGAAACATCTACAGCTGTGGAAGAGTATGACTGCTGATTTTGTAAAAAGAAAGGATTGACAAATTTATGAGGAAAACTTGTCTATGAGAAGATCCAGGGATCATGCTTGAGCAGTTTTGCTTCACTGCTTTAGCAGCTATTGAACTTCTGCTAAATGCTGTGTGAGTCTAGAAATGAATCCTGGCAAGTTGGCTGATACTGTTTACAAAAAGGATTGCAATCAAACTCTGAATTTTGCATAAAAAACAAATCATCACACTGCTTGGAGCTTTCTTTACTGCCCTGTTGAATAATTAATGATAAATTCTGAAAGGGCAAGATTGACTCGACAAAGTATGTTATCTGAAGCACATTTGGAAAAGATTTTCTTTATTTTTATCCCAAAAAAGCAAATGCATTTTTTTGTTGTTCTGATGTTTTTGTTTCCTTTGCTGTTTTTATCCATTCTTAGATCATAAGTGCACAGCATTTTGCTTTGTTTAAAGAGGCTGCTAATAAAAATATTGATATTTTGTTGATGTGTATTGAATTTGCTCCTGAGACAGACAAGGTTGTTTGGTAACTAGAGATATAGGGTTTAAAGGCACAGTTGGCTTCCCAGGGTTTTGGGGTTTGTTTTGGTTTGTTTTCCATCTTATAGAACATTATACTACAGCCTGGAAAAGAAAACAGCGTTACAAACTCTTTTCAAATTAATACAGGTGTATTAAACAGATCAATTATTATCCTATATTTATGGAATTATATTAGTCCATAAATATAGGATATTTTTATATCATGTATTTAGATGACAGTGAATCTGCTTCTGCTGATTTGTCTATCTCTACCACCGTGAGCCCCTGTAAAGAAGCGATCCTGGTCTGTCACGGTAAACCAACTTGTTCTCTGAAGGGAAGACGTGTTTTGTCTATGCCACTGGACAGTGATGGTTTAAATAAGGCTTATTATAATCACCAATTCACAACCAACCGAAAAACAAGAGACACCAAGAAAACAACCCTTCATTTATATAGTGTGAAACAGCACTAGCATTACAGGGGTTATAGGAGATGTGTGAGCCATTCAAGTTCATGAGGTCAGAGGTGAGAAAACTTTTATCAAGGAGTGCAGGTGTAAGAGGTAAGGGACAGGATGTCTCCAGCACATAGGAAAAGGAGGATTGCTCCTGTCCAGCTGCAGGTATATGCTGCAAGGAAGCCATGCCCACCCTCAGCACAAGGATTTTTCAGTGCCTTGGAAGACAATATAGTGAAATTTTAGTACTAGGTAAATATTTTGATCGACTGTTTTAAATAGTATTTTAAATATGGTTTATTACTTTCAGCCTTGTCATATAGCTGATCTTTGGCATCCTCCAAAACAATTTCCAACAGAAGATGAGATTAGTGCCAGATAGAGCTATAGTTTTTGCCTAGTTTATGTTGACAAAGAACATACAGCAGTTATGTTTACCTAGAACAGCCATGACAACAAACTCATCTTAAAATATGCTTATATGCTTTCCCAGTTGGACTAGATTTCCAAGACCTTTGTTTCAGGTACAGTTATTTTCCTGGTTTTCTCATCTTCCACATTTTGTTTTGGCAAGTCAGTATTTTGTTTCTGACAAATTCTCATCTTACACCAGTCGGTGTAGTGATATACTCGGCAGTCAGGATAAGCAATTGCTGACTGTCTTTAGGTGCAGTATAGATTGTAATTTTAGTGACTTGAAACTCAGTTTAATTGCTGGTTTCTCTAGTGCCATTTCATTATACCATCCCTGCCTATGTGTTCCAGTCTCTTCCCTGTGCTGGCTCCAATGCCTGCCAGACCCTGTGTTCAGCACAGTAACTCAGAACAAAACAGACCCGACAGTAAAGGCAAGTGTTTTCTGATGATTCAGCACTCTCTGTCAGCTCAGCTGGAGCTGGCCCAAGAAGGCCTGATGGAAGGAGAGTGAAACTCTGGCAGGCAGCGCTGAGATCAGTTTAGACTGCCACAGGGCAAACCCTTTTGTGTCTCTCACAGCTGTTTCTCCACAGTATCTGTATCTATCTCATAAAATATGCCTTTCCATTTAACACCCATTTAACACTGATAGGTAGTGGCTAGTGTGTCACTCAGTTTTTGCAGCACCTACCTTTACCCACACACTGAAGGCACGCCTGAAGGTTAATACTAGCATTGTAACATATCTTGGCTATTTAATACTATTGTTAACAGCTGAAAATATAATGCATTACTTTTGCTAGAAGTTGTTTTTATCTGCTTAAGACTATACAAGAAGACTCAGAATAACAGGCCTTCAATCATAGTGTAACAGGAGTACGTATATAATGACCTAAACCAACAGGAATGGGCATAATGAAAACAAGACTAGCTAGCTTGTAGTGTTACAAGCTTTCATAAAAATGGGTATGGGCTATATTACATTGCTAACAAAGCCTTTAATGCTTCACTTAGCCATATCAGCTTCTGAAGAAGGATGTCTGTATCAGGTGAATGGTGAAGTGCATTTTCCTCTCACAGGACAAGGGTGATGGCCCCTGCATGTGGGACAGCAAAAGTCCCAAATTAATGGTTCTAGGTGATGTTGTTGTAGGAGAGAAGGCTACGGAGCTGGGGAGCTCTAGGGTCAGTCATTCACTAGTGAAAAACACCGAGGAAAGGTCTGCAAACCCTGTTGGGGATGCCTGTCTTCGGATGTTGTGGTATGAGATAAAAGGTACTTGATTATTTAAGGATGGATGGATGAGAAACAGCATGGGTGATTTAGTACAGCTCCCATCTGTTGTGTCTAGATGATTGTGTTATCCACCCTTTCCCTTTACTGGGGATAAATAGGCTGCACTTCTGGCATAAAGGAACCTGTTCTGCTACCACTGCTGCTTGTTGTAAGAATAGTTTGAAAATCCCTCAAAGAAAGCAACTAGAATGCTAGCAACTTTCTCTCTTTCTCTTTTTTAACTCTCTATCAAACAGAAATTTATATTGGCTCATCACAGATTTCTTTCATTTAAAACAAAAGACACAAAGAGAAAGAATATATTTTGCTCTTACAAAGTTGCTCTTTGCTGTTGCATAGAAAATATAATAGCTGTAATATCTTATTAGTCACCTTTAAATTTGCTGTAGAAGAGGATTAAATGAAGCTTGTTTAGTATGCCTACTTCAGCCCGTCCAGATGCCAAGCACTTCATTCATTGGTGTTTTTAATAGATGGCTCAAACTAATATAGTCACAGTGGAGTTCTAAGCAACTCAGGTTTTGGAAGAATCAACAACTTTAAACACTTGACCCAGCCACTATGAACTTCTCTGAATTGCATTTAATTGCATCAAGTTTCTCCCAGAAATTGCAGCATTCTTTCATTATTTCCTGAAATTTAGTAATTATGGTTGTGCTGCTGGTATTTTAAGACACACAACAATAACCAGGCTGAAAATGTTTGATGAGTCAAGTACTTCTCCAAGCTTATTCTTCACCATTGATGTGAAAATAGCATTTTGCTTTAGATATAGAATTGTAAGGATTTATTGTGTTTGTGTTGACCAGTAATTGTAAATTAGAGCATTTCCTGACTACTCTATTGTGGAAGAGTTCTCTGGGTTCCTGGTTTTAGTTTCTTTTCCAATTTACTTTGTTTCAATGTTTTCTTTCCTCCTGTGATTTGAATATGATATGACATAGCTTTTCAGTATGGTTTTCATAGCTTCTCATAACAACGAGAGAGACAATTCCTCCATTGTGTTTGCTTCCAAATATATTTGAGTTGTTTCTTTCGTATAATGTTCTTGCAGAAGCAGGTTATTAAGCCTCCATTGGGAGGAATACAGAAGATGAGTTTCTAGTTCTTTCACGGATTTAGATGTGATCTTTCAGGACTGTATTGCCTACAGTTCAGCAATGCGTTCTATTTAATATATATTTGGGGGCAAATCCAGTCACTTTTCTTTTTCTTTTCTTAGGAATTTTATGTTAAAATGGAAAAAAATCCGGTTGGTTTTCTTCTCACTTATGCTTTTTTTCCCCTCTGTATTACTACTAGTTTACATTAAAGTAAGTGTGGAATGAATAATAGTTGTCAATGACTTCCAAGTTTACATTTTAACTAGTAATTAGAAAAATTGCATAAAGTGTTCAATTTATCACACAATAAAGTGCCTAAAGAATTCTTTTGGTCACTCAAAGTTGGATTATAATATAGGGCAGTGGTGCCTTAGCTGTACTGTATAGGTTCCTTGTTCACCTCCTATGTTAGACAGTTCTAGCCTAGGGATGCTCAAAACACTATAAATTATTTTAGAGATATAATACACAAATTCAATGAGAATTGTATGTAAACTTGCACCAAGTTTGGCCTAAAGGGCTCACATTTAGCAGGCCAATGAGCTGGAAAATACAAGCCAAAAATAAATGAGAATGAATGATCTTATTTCTTCCTCCACCAGGAATTCAGATTCCAAATTGGAAGGTTTTATCAGTGGACATGCCTTTATTATTTTTATGCATTTATTTTATATGGAACAGAACAGTTTCTTCTGCACTTAATAAAAAGTGTGCATTTCTTTGTCTGTTGCAAAGAAAAAAATAAAAAGAAAATTCCTTTCACTCTAGCACCTCCTCATTGTGTATTTAAAGATATCCAGCAGAATGGCATTTTGATAGCCTTTCTATGCAGAGCTGCTAACGATATACAGACAATGGAGAAGACCTTTCTCTGTATGGAACAGAAATAATAGACGAGAGAGAGAAACAGAAGGAAGAGTAAAATAATGCTTGGATTGCTGTCAGCAAAAGTGTTGTAGTTGGCTCCTTTCCTGTCTCTGAGGAAGTCCTAGTGCTGGGATAGGCTCCTGCTGCCCAGCAGATGACATCAGTGTGATATGTTCCTGTGATGAACTGTGACTTCTGACTGTCACGCTGTGTCTCTCACGGGACAGCAGTACTTTACAAAGACACCGATGAACGCTGGCCTTGAAAAGCAGCTTCAGCTAAACTGTTCTAACTTTTGAGCACAACAATAATCCTTAACTGAAAAAGATAGCAATAATTACACTAACAATTATATCAACAATACCATGCAGGAATCACTGCTCTTACTCCTCTTTACGTGAACAGTAACCTGCTTTCTGTTCCTGCACTTTTCACTGTGGTTATAAGCTGGAAGTCATCTTTTCTCAGAATCTCTCTGCCTCACTTTCTCTCTCTCTCTCTGAGACGACTGTGACAAATTGCAGTCAAATCCTTTGTAAACTCCTGTTAAGTGGACAATTAAGACAATAAGCTAGGCTTTCATCCAAAAAGTTTCAGGTGATATATATTTATTGTAATCTTATCCATTGAATCTCAACATTAAGACTGAATCACATATCACAAGGACAATTACCAGGCTATAAAGATCACGTAAATTTTTTCCTTTTGGTGAATGTGTTGGGAGAGTGAAACACCCTACATATGTTTTAAATTAGTCATTGCACCTGAGAACAAACAAAACAATTTTGTGCCTGAATAGTATGTTTCCATGACACAAATTGATCACTACATAATCTACATTTAAAAAATTGTAATTATTAAAATGATTTAAGAACATAGATTCCCAAGCCTGAAACTTGTGCATCTTACAGAATGAAAAAATTGCATGTATTTCAGGAGGGTTCAAAAATTGGGTTATTTTTAGTTGTTTGGGGTTTTTTCCCTAGTCCTTTCAACACTGCACTTGGCAAAAGAAATTAAAAAACACCTTTTGCTGTGCAAAACCTGCAAATTTTAGAAAATGCCTTATATTACAGCTTGTGTGTTTTATATGTCACAGTAATACCAATGATTCAGAATTCATCAGAAAACGATTCATGTGATAAATGAACATACTTCCTGAGTGAGACTCAAGAAAAAGTGATCAACATCAAGGTTTTTTCTCCCCATAAAAGAAATCAGGTTTATAAAATAAAGAGATAAATAGGAAGAGGAGAAAAAAAGGAAAGCAAGAAGATAAGAGGAAAATGCACTAAACAGAAAAACAACAGAAAAACAACACGAAAAGAGTTTCCTTTCCCAAATGCCATCAGGAAAAATAAAACTTTATTTGGTTAGTGTTCATTGCTATTGCTCGAAAGCTGAAGGAATGGTATTTTTAAAAATATAATAAAGCTCTTGAAGAGGGAGGAAATCCTGGAAAGACTTCCAGCCACACATACACACCCCTCCCATAACCCCAAAATAAAACTGTTTGTTTAGCATGATTTTAACTACATCATTAACACTTGCAATTTCCCTAAGCAGACTCTTCCCTTCCTGACATCTGGTACCTGTCAGAGAAGGATATTTAATTGGTTTCAAACAATTTGTCACTGACAAATTCATATAGTTTGATTCCTTGGGTGCATGTGGGTACCTCCTGTTAATCTAGTCAGCCTTAAATTTTACCCTGAGGGCAAGACGTTAATGAAATACTCATCCATGCTGGAAACAAAGTTCATCAAGACCAAGGCTTCACTACTAATACTTCAGATTTTTTTTTTTTAATGTCCCATTGAACTTTTACATGTATCTCAAACAGTGCAATCGGAATCAATTTCCATCCAAATGGAATTAATTCAAACACATCCTTCTTGTCCTAGACTTTTTGGAAAACACAAAACCTCTTCCTTAGTAAATTGGCAAAACAAAGAAATGCAAAAAAATAAGTGTCCTGTGATGAATTAAGAACTTTGGAGTCATGTAATGTATTTATATTAACACAGGCCAAATGGAAGGATAATATACAAGATGTACATTTTCACGCAACATTAATATTGGAGCTGTCAGTCCA
Source organism: Orthonyx spaldingii (assembly GCA_013397795.1). Taxonomy (NCBI): domain Eukaryota; kingdom Metazoa; phylum Chordata; class Aves; order Passeriformes; family Orthonychidae; genus Orthonyx; species Orthonyx spaldingii. The sequence goes on from VZTJ01005470.1 coordinate 266,617, forward strand.
GCTGAGCTGCTTTTGTAGATGTTATTCACAGTTGCTGTGATTACATTGTGTACTTTCACCTTAGTTCATTCCACATCTTTCTATTGTGTGTATTATTGTACACATAACAAAAAAAAAAGCTGAGATTTTTTTAGTTGAGATCACTGCAATTGCAAGTCTTCATAGCTATGTAAAAAATAATGAAGCATTTGGAACTGCTGATGTTAATTCAAATGAGACTATGCTATGCTAGATCTTCTTTCCACTTCAGAAACAAGAGCCAAGTAAAACAGATTATGCATTCTGAATGAAGAGGATATGATCTGACACAGATGAGATGTACACAGTGTTTGCACTCTGTAAGGATAAATAAGAAACTAAAGCGACTTTTTCTATTATACTTCAGGAAAATGAGCATCAATTCCTAAGCACACTAGAGGCTTTTGTTTTGGAATGCTTCTTGAAGACTTAAGAACCCTTTTTTTTCAATAGATCACTGCAAAACATGCATTTATTTAGAAAGACAGAAATCACCAAATCAAGTAAGAGGGTTATCATAAGCACACTAAATTATCAAGCCATGTTCAAATAATATCATCTGCAGTTTGACAACTTGTGAAAATCAATGAGTACTTAAAAATACAGCATGCAAACTAACAAAAGTTTATTTCAATTTCCCATAAAACAACTCTCTATAAGATGAGACTGACCTATTAAAATAATCATATTTTCTTAGACTGGGGGTTTTATTTTATTTGGGGTTTTAAAAATAAAATTGCACTAACCTTAGGATAACAGTCTCATCTCTATATATTTCAAAGGACAACAGCAGTACCTCTTCATTATCTATTGGTAAGAAAAGGGAAACAGTGAAGAGCATCCAAATATACAAGGATGGTGGAAGATCAAGGCTGGTTGACTTAGGTTTACAATAATTTAATTAATATAGAGAAAGAAATTATTATCTTCTGTCAATATAATGTCTACTTTTTTAAATGCTTCCCTCTGCCTGCCAGTTAACTATTTGTTTAAAAGGCACTATGAAACAGGGATCTGTCCTGTTATATGGTTCTAACGTCCTGTAAACTACATTTATCTGAGGATTTTATATACTGTCTATCAAAGATATCACCAAGAATTTATGTCAGTTAAATTATATCTGCAAAATCATACATAAAAATCATGTCTTCTTAAAGAAAAACCCCAAACCCTAATGCTTCTACTGCAATAAATACGAATGAGTCCTCACTGTGAAATTATTTCTTCAATTGCACAGTCTTCCTTGCAATTTTGGGCCCAGCATCACTTAAGAAGACAGAGACTCCATGGAAATTTCCCACTAATAGTTAAATAACCCTCAGTAAGGAAATAGTTACATGAAGCAAGGGAGCAAAATGGAGGAAGGAAATTGGAGGAAACAGAAAAGGGAAAATGTGATAGCTAAACTGAAGGCTTGAGGTTTGTGACAATGCTTAACTTAACAAAATATTAGCTCTAAAAGTAGGACCTTCAATAAAGGGAAGAATCCATGGAATAACCACTGAGAGGACAGGGATAGGAAAAGAGAAGGCATATTACAGTAGCAATCAAGTAATCTATCTGATTACGGTAGAGAGGATTAGCTGTATGTCTATCAGGGAATAGTCTTGCAGTCTCTATGCAAATCAGAGAAGTCAGTGTATATAGGAAATAAATAAATGGCTGTGGGTCACTGACTGCACATTTTTCTGTCCCTGAATGTCTGCAAACATTCCTGTGCATCACTAGTGCCTCAGGAGCAAGTTACTCTGTGCCACACTGGAGCTGTCTCAGTCGCTCAACCCTACCAGTTGTAACCAGAGACATCCCCCTGCTGCCATCCCCCAATTTGTGTTTACTGATAAAGATCCTATCTAACATTCAAACGCCCCTAGCAGAAAAGGACCCAAGGGGTATAAAGTAGATCTGGGACATTATACCAAAAGTCTGAGAAGGCAAAAGAAGATAATTTCAGAAAAAAATCACAGTGATTTTTCAGCATTAAAAAAATGACCTTTTGAGGAATATTTTCCTAGAATTAGATTATTTAGAGGGCTTATCCAGCAAACGCCAAGTAAACATTCTAAAAAGGCATATTCAGAACAAAATGATGTTATATTTAGATGGAACTTTATGTAGGCAATTTAGCCACTAATGAAACAATGAAAACGAGGCCTAACACCATAACTAATTCCATGTACAATGTACTTAAACTGATCAAATTCAGCTCTTTTAAATGACTTTTTTCAATGTTAGAAATTACATCACAAGCACTTTAATAAGATGGAGACATATTTTAATTCTGTACTTGAGATACGGAAGAGAGACTGAAACCTTCGCTAACTTTTTGCAGGAAGTCTGTCACACACCAAAGGACAGTGACTCAGCACTCATCTCCATCTGCACGAGAAACTCTCCACCTCCAGGCATTCTCTCACCATACAGACAGGAAAAAAAAGTCACATTTACCTCAGAAAGTAGATTTTTGTCCAGAAAGCAAGAAAGGTATGAAACTTAGGAAATGGATCATTATTTGTAACTGATATCCACCAGCCAAATACCTTATTAATTCAAAACCCTGAAATCCAAATGGGTGTGTTAGACTTCCACTGTTTCTGTCTAGGGCAAGAGATTTGAGCTAACTGGATAATGTGGGTTTTACATATTGATATAGAAATTATTGCGATTGCATTCAAGTAGTCCAGGCAATTTCAGATTTTATAGGTTTCTTCAACTTTTAATTGCATTCTCCATTTACTGTTTTTTTTGCTTTCTGTGTAAGTCATGTACATCTTTGCTTTACCTTCCACACTTACCAAAGAAATGAATGCTGTAGAAGAAAATTTAAATGAACTCTTTTAACTAGTAATGACTGCAGAGAAGCTGAGTGTCTTTGTCTTATGGTAAAGACAGTAAGGGATCTATGTTGAAATAAAATGAAAGACAAATTCACTGTTTATAAATGCAAAGGATCCACATGTAGAAATGGAAAAATAAGCCTCCACAAAGTGACAAAATGATGGCTTTTCAGATGAACTCTTACCACTCCAGATATCTTGGATTTTTTTGCAGATAAATATATCAGTCCACAGGCTGCAAAAACATGAGCTGAATGTTCACAACCATCACAGAGTCAAAATGAATATTACGAATAACACAGAGAATTAAATAGGAAACATCCCTCTAGTGACTATTTAAACCCATGTTGTCCCTGCGCCTTCAATTACATGTACAGCTGCCAGTTTCATCAGAAAAAGAATTGGATGAAGTGGAGGTAACCAAAAGTATTGAGTAACTTTCTTACAGGAAAAAATAGGTGAGTTTACAACCTGGAAAAAAACCCCAAAACAATAACTGAGGGGAGTTATGGTGCATGTGTACAAACCATGAATTGCATAGAAAAGGTCATCAGTGAAAGTCTTTTCGCTGCTTCTTACAATAGAAATACAGAAACATAAATTAAAGGATCAAATTCTGGAAGAAGTATTCTCACAAGCAATATCCAGTAATGGTTCTTGCACAATACCAAACCAATTTACTGTGACATTTAATGCTGAAGAAGTCTGTTCAATTCAAAAAAGTAAAGTCTGTCAATTTCTGATATGGGAACTCACTGAACCATATGTTGCTTCAAGCATGAAACCAGAGCAAGAGAAAGTAAAGGAAAGGGAACATATTTAGTAAATTTTATTGAATTTTTCCTCTTTTAGACTACTGTCAGAAGTAGGTATTAGTATAGATACTCTTTTACCATAGTTCAAAATTATTCTTATTCACTTTGGCATGGGTTTTTGGTTGGTTTTTTTTTTTTTTTCCTTTCTGCCTCTTTTTTTCCCCTGTTTCTGTTATATTTTTTTTCTCTGTCAATGAGCCAATCTCACTTCCTGCCGAATATAAGCACAACTAGTTTTGCTATGCAGCAATTCTTCTGTATTAAAAAGCATTTTACATCCGTAAAGGAAGTAGATAATATTTTACTCCATAACTTCATTGTTTTTTAAAATAGAATTACAAAAAACACTAGATGAAATAGAGCACTTCATGTGAAATACTTTAGTAAATCTCTTGATGAAGTGAATAACAAAATCTTACCTGGAAAATGAGTTCAAATCACTTTTAATACACAGAAACATTGTATATTGATTAAAAGCTATGTAGAATGTAATAAACAAAGTGCGATGTTAAAGATTAAAGTATTGATTTAGATTAAGTCTTTCTTAGTTTCTTTGTTAATGATATGAAAAAAGGGAATAAACAGCTTGTTGATGACATTCAAACACTGGAATAAAAATTCAAAGTACAGAAAAGACAGAGGAAGGAAACAGAATAACAGAAAACAACAAGGAAATCTGTTTTAGAAGCAGACAACTCAGTGTGTTTGTGAAGATCATAAAAGGTTTTGAAACACTTGAAAAGAGGTCAATACTAATCCCACAAAACCATATAAAAACAGTCCGTTGATTAACTGGGGCACTGAACTTTGTTCAATATTCCAGAATTTTGGAGAAAAGGATTGTATTTTACCCTGGTCAATAACTCCAGCAGCTTGAACAAGCACCCATGTTAATTCGACTGGCAATGAAGAGAGTGAAGGCAAAGTAGAGATGTGAACAGGTCCCTCCACACTTGCAATACATGTGTTTATGACAAATCCAGCATAGTGGTGAGAGTTTCTTGTGCACCGTGGGTGAGACAGAAGTCAATCCTCTCTGCAGAGTGGGTGTTTCTTTGTTAACCTTAACTTCAAGGCAGAGACAAGTGTTTTGAGGCTCATGCAATACATACTCTGATGTATTTCTTCAAGAGGCAACCTGACAATCAGTAACAATAACAGAATCGGACAAAAGCAGATAGCTGATAAAGACCCATTGAAGCAAAGGCTTCTGGCTACTCATAGAGACTTGTGTCATGCATGAGACCTGAAAAGATTTGCATTTTTTTGAGGTGAGAATGAATGGAAAAAGTGCTATTCTGCTCTACATACATGATTACAACAGAAACTGTATGTTATGTACACTTAAGGAACTCTGCAGGCAGGAGAGTGGTTAAGATGAACACTGAAAGAGAACAACATCTCTTATCAGTGCAGAGCTGTAAAGTACAGACTTGACAGGTTAGTGATCCTGGATAGCATGTTCTCCAGAAAGACTTTCTTCAGGAAACAGAGCATTCTGTGGCTGCAACAAGAAAATTTTACTTCAGAGACTCATGTAGCATATCAAACAACTAAGCTTAATTTCATAGATTAGTGGATTGCGTGATCATACAAATGGTTGCGACATCATGCCATATTTCGGTTACCTCCTCCTCAGCTTTGCATCCTCATCCTGTCGTTACTTCCATGTCCCGTTTTTTGCCAGTGTTGGCCTTTTTTTGTTTGTTTGTTTGTTTGTTCCTTTGCCTTTTCCTCATTTTTCTGCTTTTGGTTGTCCTGTATATATTTGTTCATTTTCCACCTTTCCTTCATACTTATCAAAGTAGGGAAGTGAAAAAAAAGTTTTAAAAGCTGGGGGCAGGGACCCACCCTTGTATCTGACAGCCAATGACTTGTCTTTTTAACCTGATAAGCTGAGAAAACCTGGACAGGAAACTGCAGCATCTATCATTTGTCCTAAACTTCTTGCCTTCCAGGAGATAACTTCTGAATCCCCTCTTCTGAGAATGCCACAGTTACAGATGCTTTCCCTTCATGATATCATCCTAAACCTTAAACATTTTTTCATCTCTTTGGAACAGCCTGTGTAACATTCCTTGAGAAATCCAATGATTCAAGTGGTATAACTAAAACCAGGATTTATTAATAGATTTAATCAGATTCAAATAAGAGAAAATTTGCATAATATAACATGTACAGTACTTAGAGAAATTTAAACCAGAAAAAGCCAGACATGTTACATCATCATGTGATTTTAGACTCCTTTTCATCTCTTTGACACTTTTGTATAGCCAGTCAGTCAGAGAAATAATCTTCTTGCTTTCAAATACCTGGAATGCTATTTTCCTCATCTTTGACTCAAATCTTGTACAACCTTTGGGTTAGCAAGCTCATTTTTAAACACCAACAACCTGTTCTGTTCAAACAAGGCCTAAGTATTACCCATTATGCCTCTCCCACTGCTTGTACTTACCCTGCTAGTCTGTGCTAAAAGGAATTTAAAAATTAATTGTCCATTTTCTTGTTTCACCTTCATATTTTAACATTGCAAGCAAGAATCCCTCTCTCCAATAACATCTGCCCTTGGTGCTGGCCTTAATGACCATGATTTTGCATGCTGATTTTCTTGGCAGGAGGTTACCACATTTTGCATGTTAATTGTCTTGGCTTTTAAGGATGCAGAGTTTATGTAATTATTATAATTTATTCTTGGGTTTAATTCTTGTCTATCACATATGACTCATGAATGGATTAACTCTTCTGTCACATTTCTTCCCTTTCTGTCAGAGAGAGACACAGAGGAGGAAAGACGTTAGAAGGTATGAGCTAGGAAACAGAGAACATTTGATAAATTCTGCTCTCCTGAAAGAAGGAAAGTTCCATTAAACTACTTAACTCATCGGCTTTTATCCTGCACTATTACTGAATTAGACTACCAAATTAATTTTATAATAGTAAGTAATGGCAATGTTGGTGACATTTGATCATGCAAGGACATTTTCCTTTAAAACTTTTAAGTTAAACAGAGAACTTTATTGACATATAAGTGTATTCAGTATTTTATTTCCAGTACTCAAACTAATGTAAAAATCCAGTAGTTTTTGGTATCTTGCTAATCAAATAATAGCATTTATTTTCTGTAAATTTTCCCACATAATATTAATAATCTATTGCAAAAGTAGCATATACTATTCATTAGAAAGTTTGGTATGGAAAGGTAGAAGGTAAATGTTCACAGTTATTGAAAATCAAGGTTTAATAAGAATCTGTGATTGTTGTGATGTGAAGAGTGTAGAAGATTAGAAGAAATGCAGTTATTACATCTTCTGTAAGTAATTCTCCATTGTATAAAAATGTAGCTGTTGGAGTCACTGCAGTAACCATGTCAGAGGCCTCCAGCCAGCCACAGCTTCTGATGGCAGATGTAGCTCTTCAGGTCTCGGGTTGACAGGAGTTGCTGATACTTCTCCATGAGACCAGGGCTGACAGTCATTCCTTTTGCAGAAGATATGCTGTTGTCAATGAGCTGTGTCTGCTGGTGAAGGAATTATGGGAGGAAGTGGACAATAGGCGCAGTATTCATGAAAGTAAGTTAGAGATTGATGCATTGTTCTCAGACAAGGCTACAGGAATCTCAGGAGTCTCAAACTTCCATTCCAGTGGAGATGCAGTCTTTGGTCAGTTACCATGGCTTTATCAGAGGAAAGTCATGCTTGTCAAACCTAATTTCCTTTTCTGACAGGGTAACCCACCCAGCTGATTGAGGGAAGCCAGTTGATATAATCATCTTGATTTTCATCAAAGTTTTGATACTGTCTCTCACAAAATCCCTCTAGACAAAATGTCCAGCACACAGCTGGATAAACACATCATGCAATAGGTGCACGATGGCTCAGTGACCAGCAACTGGCTCATGGATCTGGCACAAAGGGTTACAGGGAATGGGATGACATCAGGCTGGTGAACTATCTCTAGTGGGGTTTATGGGGCTCCATCTTAGGCCCTGTGTTCTTCAACACCTTCATGAATGACTTGGATGCAGCACTTGATGGGATACTACAGAAGTCTGCTGATGATACTAAATTGGGAGAAGTTGTTGACTCCCTTGAAGGCAGGGAGACCCCATAGAGAGACCTCAACAAATCAGAGGTTTGGACAGTCACCAACCATATGAAATTCAACAAAGGAAAGTGCCAGATTCTGCACCTGGAAGGGGGCAACCCTGGATGTATGGACAGACTGGGGAATGAGAGGCTGGAAAACAGTGCCAGGGAAAGGGACCTGGGGGTCCTGGTCGATGGAAAGTTGAATGTGGGTCAGCAGTGCTCTGGCAGCCAGGAGGGCCAGCAGTGTCCTGGGGTGCATCAGGCACAGCATCACAGCCAGGCAAGGGAGGGGATTGTCCTGCTGTGCTCTGCACTGGGGTGGCCTCACCTCAAATCCTGTGTGCAGTTTTGGGTGTCACAATATAAGAAATATAAAGCTATTAAAGGGCGCCACAGGAGGACAATGAAAATCATGAAGGGCCTTGCGGGGAAGCCATACAAGGAGTGGCTGAGATCACTTGATTTGTTCAGCCTGGAGAAGACTGAGGGGAGACCTCATTGCAGTCTGCAACTTCCTCATGAGGGGAAGAGGAGGAGCAGTACCTAATTTCTTCTCAGGGGTGACCAGTGACAGGACCTGAGGGAATGGCATGGAGTTTTGTCAGGGGAGGTTTAAGTTGGATATTAGGAAAGGTTTTACACCCAGAAGCTGGTCAGGCTCTGGAACAGGCTCCCTTGGGAAGTGGTCACAGCACCAAGCCTGAAAGAGCTCAAAAAGTGTTTGGACAATACTGTGAGGCTTGTGGTGTGACTCTTGGTTCAGTTCTGTGCAAGGCCAGGAGTTGGACTTGGATGATACCTGTGGGTCCTTCCTAACTCAGGAAATTCTATCATTCTGTGATTATAGGAATATAGAACAAATAGCTACAGGACAGACAGTAGAAAGAAAAACCAATATAGATCTTTTGTCTCAATTGTTGCCAACTGAAGAGAAATACACATTCAGACAACATCAACCTCTCTCTTTCTCTCTTTCTCTCTTATTGGCACCTGGAAGAAGAGAAACCCAAGATTCAATGACCAGCTCCTTGTCCAATGCTGCCATGCTTCAATTTCCACCAATTCTTCAAGAATTTCCACACCTTTATTGAAAATGGAAACAATCTGGCTTATATGTTAAAACATTCAAGACTATATTTTAGAGAATTTATTTGAAGAGCCAGAATGTTATGAAAATATATTAATTACTTTTAAAAATCTATAGCCTTAAGTGAATGCATATTGCAAATTGTGCAGTACATATTGCACTCTGTAGCATAATTATTACCTTGGTGGAATATTACTTTATGAGGAGGCTATTAGATATAGCTCCTATAAATAAATTTTAAAAAAGTGACAAATGTATGAAAGAAATATGGATTGATTTATGTGCATACATGTGGCAAAACGTAACTTTTATCAAACTTCAAAGCTAGCATTTGCATTTATTCTTTTCAATTATGTGTACAGGGCATTCATTTTATAATGCACATTCCAAATTTACTAGCCCAGCAGTCAAATGGGACACATGCTTCTCCATGTTTAGATGCCTTTGAAAAACAGCCAAAGTGAACAGAATGCATAGCATAGGGTATCTGCAGACACTGACAAGGTTAAAACCAGATCAAGACAGGCAGTTTTATCAATAAATAAATAACTAAAAATTATATATAATAAATAAACAAATAAATAAATGAAATCTATATTCACTGGCATAAAATATATAGATTTAATAAATATGTCTGTCATGGTGGTGTATCAAAAGTGAGAGAGGCAAAGCAGATTAACCTGTTTTTCTAGGCATGGCATGGGTTGCAAACAAACTGTGAAAGGTAGTGCATGTTCCTCTACTGAATTCACACTGCTCCTATGCATCTGAGTTTTTAAATTTACCTAATAGAGATCCCAAAAGAGATTTAATTTCCAGTTTGTTCAACACAGATAGTTGCAGCTAGTTAAACTCCTACGTTCATGCATAGAAACAGAATGGACTCATTACAAATCTGGGACAAAAAACCCCACCACAGATACAGTCTCTGGTCCGATTCCACTCCTACTGACATTGCAAACAAAACTATAATTGTTACTAAGGAAAGCAGGATTTGGTTCTCAGTGTTGTAAATGGAGATGCACTAAAATTCCTCAGGAGAAATGCTTCTTGGCTGAAATTCATCAGTGTGAGCTGATCTTGTATAAGGTATAGGTATTATGTAAACCAAGCTTTCAAAGTTTATTTAGGTTTGTTTTGTATTGAAACACAATTCATTCCTTCTGCTTATTAAAAACGTCCTTTGATTTACTTATTTCAGTCTAGATCTTGATTTATTTATGTACATGGTAACTGCACTTTGCTTACTTTCTCCAGATTTTAATCTCTGCAAATATGACCACAGAGAAGACCTGTCTATACTTAACAGATTGTCTTTGGCAGGTCAGAGACCTTGAGATCAATTATTTCTACCACATGCATGAGGGACTAGATAACTAAAATTTAATAATCTGAACCCAGGTTGAAAAATAGCAAGCACAGTAAGATCTGACTAGGTATTACTGACCATAAAGCTTGAAGAGAATGCCATAGGTTCTAACACAAGTTGGAATGCTAGCTGGCCAGGAGACTTAACTATTATTGCTTTATGTATGTGGTTTAACACACTGTACTGAATTACACTGCTGGCGAAAAACCACTTTTTGTATTTAAACTGAAATACTTCTATAAATACATTGTTCAATACTGTGTTGCATGGTCAATAAAAACGTCAAATATTTATGCAGAAACTCACAACTGCCTTCTCTTACAGAAGGATTTCATCCAGTGTTCTAATTTTCCAAAGAAATTACAGAATTTATCAATGCTTTTTTTTTTTCTCCTTCTGTTTAAAGATAGAAATACTTTTCTCTCTCCCCTTCTATTTAATAATTATACAAACTTTTTCACTCTGTTTATCTACTCTTTTCCTTCTATTTTCTTGCGATTTTATTCTATATCCATTCTTTCTTCTCTACTACATTTTCTCTACTGCATGTTTTCCAGTCCATCTTTATCACTCCTTTGTTTTTTTATTCTTTCTCACTTTCCCTGTTTTATAGTTTTGAAAATGGCCATTAATGGACATTAACAAGTACAGCAGAGCAGCCTCATCAATTTTTAATTTCTTGATGATGTCCTCTGTTCTGTAAAAATTTCTGTAGTATAGTTAATTAAGAGCCTATAACCACTAGAAATTTTCTTCCATTCTATTGACTACTGCCTGAAAAGAATAAGACATTCTCATAGATTAATGGTACCTACAGGGGTAATAAAGACAGTAGGACTTTAGAAGGTGATTTCACTGTTTTTCCTTGTTGAGTTGTTTAGTTAGGGGTGTGTTTATTCTTTCCTCTCCTTTTTTATTTTTTTCACAGTGGATGATATTTTTCTTTATGTTCCTCTGTGAGTAGTTAAAACTAGATCATGTACCTCAAAGCAGAGACAAGTTCAAAAGTAGCTAGGAGGGACAGTTACTAAGGTTTATGTAATGAGAGAAAGGAGCTGAAGGCATAAGATTTGGAATGGACAACAACATAATTTTAAGCTGAAGATAGATAGCTACAAAACACAAATTAAAAGAGCTAGATGGAGAGAAATGGAAAGGCAAAGATCTCCCTGAAGCACTGGAATGTCTATTCATGTAATGGATTGCATTTGCCAAATGTCTTGGCCTGAGATTTTCTTCAGTTTTAAACACTATAACATTAATCAGTCTTTTAATATCAATCTAAACTCCAGATGGCCTTTCACCTTTCATAGTACACATTTCTTATTTTTTGAGAGGACTATGCCTCAAGTTTTCTGATAGTAGTTAATTTAAACCTAAAATTATAGAAGAAAAGCTCAAGGAGGAGACATTCTAATAAGACCTTCATGAGTGACACAAGCTTTCATCTTTCAAACTGCAGCCTCAGGTTTTGCTTCTATTTTTGGGAAGAAACAAAGCACCATTTCTGTAGATGCATTTTATGGCAATACCCAGCTCAAAGCTCAATGACAATGAAAATAAGTCTACAATGCAAGACCCAGGGATAACACTTCTCAAGGTTAGATGCAAGTGAGCAGGCCTGTTCACATAACAGATGGGAAGCAAGATAGTTGTCCTCACTTGGTTGCATCACTTTCAGTTCAATGCATCTGATGTTTCTGTTACAGGAGGACATTCACTTCCAGGACTTTTGATTTGGCAGATTTTCTCAGCCTTAGGTTTGCTATTAAGAAAGTAAAGGATTTTGTCAGTACTGGGAAATTTTCAAGTTTCTTTTCATCTTTTGGCTTTGTTTCCAGACTCATAAGTAGCTACCTTTTAAATCAAGCACCTTGTAAATCTTGTTTCTGAATATTATATCTCTTAGTGAGAAAAGAACCAACATACCCAAGAAACACCAAGTTTCTCTACATACCTTTTCAATTTCCTTACTTATGAACCTTCATACATGTTCTATAAGATCTTTTTATATGTTATCTGAAATGCAGTTTTAAAGAGTCTATATACTACTTGGAGCAGTTAAAAAGCATTCCCATTGTCCACAGTACCGTAAAAAGTTTAAAATATTTACCAGCACACAAGTTACAGGTATAAAGAGGGAAAACAACTCAGAATGAAAGAGTATAGAGGAAGTAAAAAAACCCAAAACCAAACAATTTACTCACAGACTGTGAAGTATTGTTACAGTAAACTGCAACAAGAATCATAAACCACTTGAGTACATTTTAATAGATCTTAACTACACATGAACTACCAGTTTTCAGGTAGTCATCTTTGAACTAATTAGTCCACTTTCTATGTTTAAAAATATTTTTGAAGAGAGAGACCACAATAGAACTAACCTCAATGTCATGGGTGCTGGCTCTTCAAGGTTCAGATTCATTTACCTGATTGATATTTCTACTGTGATACCCAACACAAAAGAAAATTAATTAAGTCACAAAAGCTCAGTCTTTTGAAAGCAGAGTGATAGAAGTGAAAGTATATCTTGACCATACATGGGTATTCAACAAGTGAGCTGAGTTCCCAGTCATTACTTTCAAATTCCGTAAGAGTTTTTAACATATATCTACCTGTAGCAGTGGGCAGACCACCGAGAATCCACTGGTGGTCTGACCATTCATAGCACTGCTTTGTACCTGTCCCTCCCCTGTTCACCCAGGACTGGCCAGATGTCACTGGTCAGTCATTTGCCTATTGGCTCGTCTCTCGCCTTGCCCTCTCCCGACAGAGGGCATAAGAGATCTGGGCGAGAGATGAGCTGGGCCACTCTTGCCAGGTTCACCATCTCACAGCTTGTTCTATGCACGATCCTTTTCCCTCCGTGAGGGAAAACAAAGAACGCTGATATATACGCAAGTGGTCCGTCTGTCTTTACCGGCAAACAGCTGCCACCGTTCTGCCCTGGACTGGAGCTCCTGAGGGCTGGATTCGGTGGTCCAGAGGAGTCCAGAGACGAAACAGCAAAGATACATCTACCTACTCAAATGTCTTTAATAGCCTGTTTGTTAATTATTTTCTTATCCTGAACTGAATGATTGTGTGACTAAGGAAATAAGAGTACATGTAAAAGAGATTCTGATTCTGTTATGATTCTCTACGTGAAATTAAATTTTTTGCAAGATTTATAAGCATTTTTGCCAACATCTCTACACCTGTTCATTTCTCCACTGTGACATTGTGACATTGGCAATGGCATCCACAAATGAATACTTTTCGTGATAAAAAGTTATGTTTTCATCTGGGTCTGTTATTTACTGATACATCATATTTATACTAATATTGAAGAGACTGTAAATAACAGCAAGCATAGGCCCGGAATATAAAAAAAGACATTTTAAAGATGAAATGGAAGTGCCAAATGATTACTAATAAAGTGTTTTAATTGCTAAACAGAAAGAGACATAAGAAAACAGATATTCCAAATCATTCATGTCTTTGAGGAGAAAACTGAAACTCCTAGATACACAAAGACCTAAAAGATTTTAAATTCAAAGTGAAGGTCTAAATAAAATTTAAATAACAAAATGCAAATGTTGACATTAGTCTCATAGCAACTGGATAAAACAGAATAGAAATACAAATTTAAAAATGAGTTTTAATAACAACTGCTTATCTTCCTGCTTAATGCCATTCTTGTTATTTGGTCCTTGCATTCTAGTCATGCATACATCTACACTCATCTGCACTCCTGTGAACACAACATCCTCATCAATAAGAAGAGACCCACACCCCCAGACCATAGCTGTATTTGCTTCCTGAGTTCCTCAAGTGGTCTTTCAGCTTCTGCTGTTCCTTCCTCTTTCCTTGGAGTGACCTCTAATTTTTATTCTACAGTCATCTGAGCATCTCTGCTCAGTCATCTAGGTTGTCCCCAAATTGCTCACCCATACATATGGATGCACATGAATCAGTCACTGTTATTTCACAAGAAAAGAACATCATAATAAATTGCAAGCAGGCAGTAAAAACCTCTAAATGATCAGATATTACCATCATGACCTCAACAGCATAGTAATCTTGGCTTAAAGAGCTTATACCTATACAGGAATACCTACCAAGGCTGTGCCCCCTATGTCTTTTTAGGCTGGATGTTGTCCGCTGCATTTTTTTTTTTTCAAATTGTAGGAGTTTTTCTCCTTTTCATAAGCAGGAGAGAAGAATTTTTTATACCTTCTGTTTTAAAAGTAATTTTAAGTTACCTCACTTTGTTTTCTGTTTTCAGTATTCTTCAATGTTGAGAGTGATGGGATCTGTATAATCTATACCTTGAGGTCTGCCCTTCCTACAGTAACAATTCATGGAATGCCAGCTATGATCAGACACTGATGAATAGGGTCAATGTAAGGTTTTGAACCATCTTCATTTCTTAAGGTTCTCATCATACAAGGATATTTTAGTCTTATCCAAGTATTCATATTATGAAATCCACCAGCCCATGAGAATTTTTAGTAGCAATTTTTTCCTGTTTTGATATTAAAATTTGCTTCTTTTGCTGAGCTCACCATTTTTAAAAATGTTACAGATCTCCCCAGACACATTTTTTTTAAAAAGTCCAAATTCTGGCTCCAGGCTTGTAAATTTACCCCAACTTTTATTTTTTGTAGAGTAAACAGGACCTATTCTCTAAGAATCTTTTTGCATTGAAAAGTTCACCTGACAAGTCTACCTTTGCCCTTTATTCCTTTAGTTTTTTTATAAAAGACAACGAAAAAATTTAACATTTGTCACGGCTTTCATAGAGTAATGAACTGAAATGTGAAAGAGGTAGTATTGTATAAGTTATCCATGTGTAATGAATTTGATTTTGTCTTAGTTCTGAAATCTCCTTTTGGTGATATATGAGGATTTCTTATTTATGGCAACTTATGTAATGAAAATTAACAGAACCCTTGAGGCTGATTTGTCTGATATCTGCTGTAAGTCAAAGACAACTGTTAGACCATGATATTGATAAGAAAATCTGAAAAATTAATTAATGAGATTAAGAAAACTTTGTGCTGTCTTAATTACACTCTGTTGCTGTAATCACCTGTTGTTCAGTGGTGGAACTGTCTGCAGTGAGCAGATGATAGAAACACGAGCAGGATGTTGGCTGTGTAAGACTGAGTAACTCAACCTGCCTGAGCTTTGCAGCAGTTTTCCCCTCTCCCATATGAGAATAAAAGCCATCTTTATATCCTAACCTGTCCCATTTCTCTCAGTTGTACAGTGCTAGAAAGAGGCCCTATGCACCATTTAAATTTTGGTTGAACTCAATTTTGAGGGCAAGTGGCATGTTGACCATCAAATGGCTCTTAACCAATGATGAATTTTTTTCATCATCTGATATGATATATATCTTTTACAGAGCTCATTGGAGAGTGAACTTCCAATAAAACTGATAGCTCTGAGAGAGCAAGCAATATTATCAGAAGAAACTACTTTTTAAAATTGTACCAGTTCTTTATTTTCAATCAGTAGTGTTTCCAGTGGCATTTAAGCAATGCATTATACATTCAAAGCCTTGCGAAGAAACCATGCAAAGCACATTAAACAGGCTTTTCAAGCAAGACAAAGGAATTTAGATGCCAAACTCCCAAAACTGACTGAATGAAAGAACCTAATTCATTTACACTTTTTAAAAATTTCAGAACAAATAAAGCATTTCAGATACAAACGTTAACTGGAATTGTTCTGCTTTATATTGATTTCTTTGACAAATAAAATGTTTTGAAACAATAATAATAAATTAACAATATAATTATGCATATGGAACAAAATTAAATAGAACAGGGTTATAGATAAGTTCTGCCATATTTAGAATTTATTTAAAATTTATATTTTTCATTAAAAATTTGACATATGGAGTTGCTATACAAGAAATTTTAGGTTGTATTTACTCCAAAGCAATATGCATCTTATTCACAGAATATTCTGAGTTGGAAGGGACCTGCGAAGATCATCAAGTCCAACTCTTAGCTGAATGGCCCACATGGGGATTGAGCCCACGAACCTGGTGTTATTAGCACCATGCCTTAACCAACTGAACTTATCTCAAAGAATTCACAACAATTTAAGGTTAAAATAATGCAGCAACTTGTGTGCCTTTTAATACACACATCTTACATTTCAAACTCTTCAGAAAAAGAAATCTGGTAAAAGACTTAATTTATCATCATGCTAATCCCTCTACTTTATCATTTATTTGAAGTGTATGCAGTGCATTATAAAAAATTCAAGGTACTACTAACCAGGCTGGATTTTCTCATTGCCCCACTTAAAACTCCAGTGCTCACTACTGAATAGAAAGTTCATTTTAATATCATCTGTGTAAAACAAAAGCATTAAGAAAACTCAAGCAAAAATCATCTCATAAGTATTGGGATTTTGGGAGCAATAATACCAGCTCTTAAGTCTTGTATGCTACTTCATTAAACTAAGACTTTTATGGTCTAATTTTATTTTTTTTTTCCAATTTGAACTTGCTGGAACAAGATCATGAACAGGTCCCTGTGTCTGAAGTACACTTGCACAAATCAATAAATTTACTGACAGCATATAAAACTTTGAAGAAGGTAATAAAACCACTTTGATTTTAAAAATGTTAAATCAGTTAAATATTCACAAAAGTAGTTTCCACTAATTTCAATCTTTATAAAGCATATTAACTGACAATACTTAAGATCTAGTTGAGCAGTATTTCTGGCTATAAGCTCTAGTAGACCTTGCCATGGCACCAAGGCAGATATGGTGAGTAGGGGAGCTATCTGGGAGTGTAGTAACTGTCAGATCTTAGGATATCAACAACACCATCTATACTCCTTGAAGGCTACTTCAACTAAAAAATGTCCTTACGTAAATAAGTATATGTTAAAAGAAAAAATTTCATTTTTGTAATTTCAAAAATTTTCAGCATTCCCAAAATACCACCCTTCAGAATGTCTTCTGCCTGTGATTTGGCTGATCTTACCAATCCCTATATTCTTTCTTAGCACCTTCTTCCCATGCTTTGCCCATAGTACCCTGAGTGGCCTTGATTTTTGCATTGACTACATTATTAGGGAAAATAGTAGTTGCTACATAAATGTCCCTTTAGTTGCTACAAGGCTCAAAATTTTATATTTTTAGAGATTTTGAGTACTGCAAATAATATAGAAATTTTCTTGAGCACATATGTAAATGTTTAAAGCAAAGTATTAACAGACCAAGATATAAGGTAGAATGTTAATTCAGGGTCTGGTAAAGGCAAAATAAAACCAAAACAAACAAATACTAAAGTTGAAATTAAAAAATTACTTCTCAACAAAAATCAGATACTTCTTGAAGTCTCTCCCTCTTTCCTTCCGTCATGGTGGTTTATGTTAATGAGATTTGTTTCTCAACTGTCATTCTGAATCTGGACTTACTAGAGCTCAGTTACTATACAGTAGTAACTCATAACAGCAGTAATCTGACTGCTGTTACCTATCTGTCTGGAATTCCCGCATTTCCATTTGCCCAGCTATTTTAATCTTATGGGCCTCATCCATCCTTTTCATCATTAATTGCTAGAAAAATAGAACTAGAGACACTGCTATAAAGAAGGAGTATTTCAGTGTTGAAATTCCTCCATTTGGCTGACTTTAGTTGGGATTTAGATTTGGAGCCTGAACTGTGGGGTTTCTTCCTTCATGATCCAACATCCCACTGACAATTCTGTAACAGCTGCAGTTCTGATCCTCAAACAGTAAAAGTAAAAAGCAAATATAAAATGCTGGTATGAGCTTGTACAGTGCCTTATCTCATTGGAAAGAGGAATCACTTTAGTCTCTTCTGCTCCTTCAAAGCTCTTAAGGATACACATCAATCCTCCACAATGGATGCTAGGTCAGTAGCAACTTCATAGCAAAATCTTTATTTTAAAGCTGAAGGAGACAATCAGGGGAGAAAAAAGGAATGAAGGTGTTCTGGTTTAGTATCAGCTGGAAATGGAACACCACACAGCCATTCACTCACTCCCCCCAAACCCAGCAGGTTGGAGGAACAGGATTGGAAGGGTAAATACGAGACAACTCATGGGTTAAAATAAGAACAATGTAATAACTGAATTATAATATAATATAAATAATGCAATGAAAAGGAAAAAGAATTTTCAAAAGTGAGAAAAAACCCCCAAAAAACAACGGCTTACCACCAACTGATGCCCAATCAGTCTCTGAGTAGCGGTCCCTGGCCAACCTTCCCTCTAGTTAATATGCTGAGAACTGACACCATTTGTTCTGGAATATCCCTTTAGCCAGTTGGGGTCAGCTGTTCCAGCTGTGTCTCTGCACAACTCCTTGTGCACCCCCAGCCTACTCATTGGCAGAGAGTGTGAGAAGCAGAAAAGGTCTTGACTCTGTACAAGCACCGCTCAGCCACAGCTAAAGCATTGGTGTGCTGTCAACACTGCTTTTATCACAAATCCAAAACACAGCCCCATATCAGCTACTAGGAAGAAAATTAACTCCACCCCAGTCAAAACCAGCACAGAGGACAAGATCTCAAAGCAAGTTTACTCCTGTATTAATAGGAAACTTCTGTGAACTTCACTGTCAGAAACACAGCCATTATGTTATCAAACGTTTTACCTATTTTGAGTGAACATTACTTCTTTCTACAAAGTTCATTGATATAATAATATGTCTGGCAGGTACTGCTCAGGATCTTTAATCAACCTAAAGCAATGACATTTCACTCAAACTTTCTTCTCAGGCAACTGAGTTGGAAGTCCTGACAGAAAGAAAAATCTATTTGCCTCTATTCTACACAATTTTCTGAAAATTTTGTGATAATCTTGGAAAAAGTTAGACATTATCAAAAATTACTCTGAAATACAGAAGTCAGCTGGTTTACAGCTAGCTTGATTCACACTCCTTTGGTCTAAGACCATCTGCTAGGAGAGATTTTTTTTTTTTCCTATATACTTTTTTTGGCTTTTTTGCTATAAGTCCTGTCAGAAATTATGGGTATAAACTCACTTGAACTGTGTAAAGAGAGTGTAATTCTGGTTTCAATATAGTTATAGAACAAATAAATTACTAAGAGCATGGACAACTATTACTTTGAACGGAGAGTTAATTTCTACAATTTCTGCTTGACAGTAAATTAGTTAACAGTCAATCCTGAATGAGGCATTCAGACATCACCAGTATTTTTGTGGACATTAAAGCTCTAGTGTTTTGGTTTGTGAAAGAAGTTAGATTTTTAATGGCTGTGAATAAATATACATATTAAAACTTTGTGTTTTCTCTCTAAAAGGGATTTCCATGCTGTTGATATTCCTTTGATTTTTGTCACATGAGACTATTTGAATATTATGCCAAATCACTCAGTTTAACTAGAAAGTATGCTGAACAGCTGATCTTTCAATATTGTCCTTACAAAAAAGAGAGAGCTGAGAAATATTAGAAATAGATATATCTCTGTAGCCTTTTCACTCTGCTCAGTGTGGTTGTAATTTTTTTCACAGAACTACACTGTTGAAATACTGACTTGATTCCAGCAATGGCAGAATTTTAAAGATTTCAGTGTCTAGAGTCAGCTAAGCATTTAAACTTATCGATGCCTTTTCAGTCATGTCAAGCTGAGAACTTCCTAAAAATGTTAGAGGTAAAAAAAAAAAAAAGACAGTTTCATGCTATTTCAATCACTTTCTTATTTGTGTCTAGCTGTATATTTTGCATAATGAAATTACTTACTTGTATACAGACAGGCACAAATTAAACAAGACCAGAGATGAGTTTTATGTTTCTTTGTCTAAAACAACTTACTGCTGTTCAACATAATGTGCATGTTGGAGATTTTCTTTGTTTAGAATCTACTTCCAAACTAAACTAAGGCAGAAAATTCAAGTACTTGGAGCCACTTTGTTATTATTATAATATTGCAAACTCTAAACCTTGAAGGGTTATATAAGTCTAAATGATATATGATCGTGGTGGGGAAGAGAGGGCAAATTTAAAACCATTAGTTATAGTAATCTTTCTTATCTGATTTCAAATCTTTTTGGTCATGTTTTCAAGGTACTACCTATAACCCTGAGACACATTTCTATACATTTCTTACAACAGTGTTGAAGAACAACGTTGAAGTATTTGTGAGACATTCATGAAGATTTGTACCTCAGCAATTGTATTCTTCAGCAAGAAAATATTTCTTCTTAAATTTATAGTTTTTTCTAGGCAGTTCATAAACTCTGCCTTGACTTCTGAATTGTCAGGTGGTCTCTGCACAGTGGATTAAGCATAAAGTCCCTGCTCAGGGAGAACTAAAGTATTTCATGGGAATCAGGGAGAGGGAGGATCAAAGGATGTCCTGCTAGGCACATTATTGCCTTCTCACCCACTGTTTCTCTTGTGCAATGGCAGGTATCTGCATTAGCAGGAGAAGACCAGCCTGCTATAACTCTGGGAAGCAGCTGTGGAGCCGTAAGGCTTGTTCACACATCCCCCTCTGACTGCAGCTGTGCAGGCAAAAAAATCCTGTTTTGTTCCAGCCTGCCTCCAGTCGCCAACATTTTAACCTTCCCAACTTCATTTGAACTGAAGCTTAGCAAGAAGGTTCAGATGAGTGGTCGATTTCCAGGGGCAGTAACCTAAGTGGAAAGGGACAGTGACAAAGAGCTGGTAAGGGAGTGAGAACAGAAATTTCTGCAGGCAGAGTAAAATGATGTGTCAACAGCCTTGCTAAACAGGGATTTCTCCACCTCTTTGAAGCTTGCTTCATCACTAAGGCTGAGAGGTTGTCTCTATTACTTCATTTATGTCTTGTGATTCATCATGGGTAAACTAATGCAGAAAAAAAAAAAAGGTAGTATTTTCAAATGTTTTTGATTAAAGAATTGCCAAACAAGTATTTAAGTCTGTGCTTTTTGCTAGCAAGACAATATCTGAATCTGATAATATTCTGCATCTTATGGAAGTTCTCATCTACTTTCATTAGAACTTTGCTTGGATGGATTTTAGTGAAGTCTTAACTTGCTCCTTTCAAACATTCTGTAAGTATTCAGTATTTAAACACTTTGAAAACTTGAGCCTCTTAAATTTTTTGAGATTGAAGATTGCAGGAAAATTTTGTTATCCGAAGGCATAAAATCCGTGATTATAAATACTTAAAAATATCTTTATTTCAAAACGTAAGGGGAGTAATGAATTTTAGAATTAAATACCAGAAAAACAATTATCCCAGTAGTTCAAAACACAAAATAATCCACTCAGCACCAGTGACTTATTAAAGTGGAATGTGTTTGAAAATAATTAGTATGCCCCAGATTCATCTGTGAATTCAGTTCCTTAATGCTTGTACCCTTTGATTTGAATTGAATTCAGTGGTGAAGCAGCCTTGTCATTCATGGACAGCAGATTAGTACCATGCTTTGCCTTTTCTGTCAAAAAACCCAATAATCTATCAAAACTCTGTTTAGGAATGTATAAAGGATTTATTCTGACTGTTTTATGAGACAGTTGCCTCCAACTAATTTGTATAGACATAGGATTCTCTCACAGGACCAATGCACAGACAATCAATAATTAATTTTGTCAGGTGGCTAGCAGCCATAACCAATTATGTTTCAATGAAGACCTCTCCAGCCTCTTATAAATAAAAAGGAAAGATATTATAATAATGGAAAGTTGAAAAAGTAAATAGATGAATTCTTTACCAACATGATAAACAACCTATTCCCTATTCAACTGACTTTCATGTTCAGCAGATTTTGTCTTGCTGATTGCAAATAGTACTCTGAAGCAATATAAATGTGACTGAAATGCCTAGAGTCTGTCTGATCTGCTTTTCTGTAACACTGGTTTTGCCATTAATTTCTTCCCTCCCCCCATCTTTTCTTTATCCTTCACTACCTTTGCATGCATCAGAAGTGACATACACATTCTCTCTGATGTTAAGGTTAAAATTTCCCACAACTGGCAAAATAAAATTAATTACTTTTGGCTCCACAGTCTAACCCTACCCATGTCACTAATCACTCTGCTATAGACAAAAAAAACAAAGGTCAGCTGGGCTCATTACAGATCCTCTATCACAATTAAAATCATTTGAGTACCAGAGACATACTCTTGCCTGTCTGACTCATATGGTATGACTGTCATCTGAGCTGTCATGTGGGTATGAGCTTCCACAGCTCAAGTAAATAAGACTTCATCCTGTAGCACTTTGGTGATTCTCCTCCCGGCTGATGAGTTCTTTGCTGAAGATATTAACACATGCGCTCACCCTCAGTGTAGCAGCCATACTTGCGTGAATGATGATAGACACATTAGAGACGCAATTATTATGGAGCCTCATTTAATCAGTTATGTAACAAAGCTGATACAGGTGGACCCAGAGGATCATATTAGCAGAGAGCTGTCTTCTGCTGCAGCAGGGCACTTGCTGTGTATCTGTGCGTGTCTGTGTGTGTGTGTGTGTTGTTCTGCTTAGCGCGAATGCCAAGAACCACAACCATGCTACAGCTGCTACTCCTGTGCCTGTGTTTTCTCTTAAGAGGAATCGGTTCCCCATCCTCACAGAACTGTCATGATCTGGCTCATCGCAGACAACTATGGCTAGACTGAGCTTGTTTGCTTATATTTTCTGTTTGTTGATCTGTCCTTTGATATTTGAGCCTCAAATTATCACCATGCTTGCAAATTATATTTGTTTAGCCTCTTTCTTGCCACGGTATTTTATCCTAAGAAGTGAAGTCTTTCTGTCGCTAAGGGACAAAATAAAAAAACTTTAGTTTAAACCAGACTGCATCTATCATACTTTTTTCTTGACTGACACAGTTGGTCCACAAGAGATTTCTTCAGTTCCCAGACTTGATAGATGCTCTTCCTTTTCAAAAATATAGTACTTTCTGCAGAATAAACTCTAAAGCTACATGGCTTCCAATTCAAATGGATTCCACAGGGAAGAAAAACCATCATTATTTCACAGTGTTCCTTGAAAGGAACATAGAGTCATCTGAGGTGTATGGAATTCACCCACATATTTACATAAAAGGTTCCTGGTGAAGATATTGAGCTTTGCTGATTTCTCCCATAGCAGTCCTCGTAGTGGTGATCTTGGCATCTCTAGCTAGAAAGCTGTTGACACATGAGTGTTTTGGCTACTGCTGAGCACTGCTCCCACGCAGCATCTAGGCTGTCTCGCCAACATCCCCCCAACACCAGCAGGATGAGAGTGGGCAAGAATTTGGGAGGGGACACAACCAGAACAACAGACCCAAACTGACCAAAGGAATATTTCATACTGTCTGAGATCTGATCAGCAAAAAAAGCTAAGAGAAGTTGCAGGGTAGGAGAGGGAGGGAGAGGATGTGTTTGTGTTTTGCTATTATGACATTTGTCTTCCAGAGTAACTGTTGCACGTTCTTAAGCCCTAATTCCTGCAAAGCTGCAGGACATTGTCTGCTAAGGGGAAGTGGAGAATAATTCTTCTGCTTTCCCTTGCTTTTGTGTGCAGATTTTGCTTTTTCTTTATTAAATTGCTTTTTTTGTGACCCCTGAGTTTTTTCTATCTTATTTACTTCCCAACCTCTTGCTGAGGGGAGGAATGATAAAAGAGCTTGGTGGGCACCTGGCATTCAGCCAAGATCTTCCTACCAGTGTGCAATCAGAGAAGTTTAAAGGAAAGCAAACCCAAACATCGAGTTAACCTTATAATTTTATTATCACTCTACTTTAACTCTGCTTTTGTCATTTCCATTTTTTAGTAGGTCAGGAAGTAAAACTGTCATATTTTATTTACCATGATGCACATGTAAATATATTTTCAGATGTCTTATTATCTCTTGCTATCTTTCAAAGGCAAGAGGCCAGATTATCCATGAAACACACGGACCTTGCTAGAACTGAAGTGTATTTGCTACTCTGTCCAAGGGAATGTATTACTGAATCCCAGTTTTGGAACCATCATTCCGGGTAGACTTGACAAATTAATTCTTCAGTTATGAATTATAGATATGCAGGAGCCACAAGTGATGTTTCATATCTGTTAAGAAACAGAAATTTTTATTTGCTCTCTGTCCAGAGTCATGGGTGGTCAAGATGCTTCCAGTTTTTTAACTCAACTTTTTATTCTTTTTTTCCCCTATTCTTACCTTCTGAGAACACTCAATCAATTCTGATTTTCAGGTGAGCATGAATTCATCATAGTCTGTGTGTTTACTTCATTCCATTTGTCTTTCAAAGTGGTTTATTTGAGTGTAGGCTGTTCTAGTTGTAGTCTGATTAATATTAATCTTGTCATGTGCTGCATTATCATATAGTCAAATTATATAAATATACATTCTGACTTTATGTTGTGGATATAGGCATTCATTATTTCACGCATTTTTTCCCCTTCTCTTCTGCATATGATAGAATTCAAGCATGCACTTGTAATAAAAAAAAAAAAAAAGAAAAATAATGTCTGATGATGATAATGCACAAAAGTATTAATGAGGAAAATTTATCTAAATTTTATAACACAAAAATAAAATTGAAACAACAAAGATTTTAGGCACACCAGGGATTTTAGATAACAACAACAGGACTCAATGGGTCACGATGGCAATGTAAAGAGACATGAACATAGAGAGATTCAAGTTCATAGCAAAAGAAAAGTCCACAGTGTTGAAACTACCAGCCAATGCAGTTTTAAACAAGACTGTCCATGCTTGTATTAGGAAGTGTTTCTACGAAACCTGAGAAGCTATGTCCAATACGATGGGGAGAGAAAAAAAGGAGTTGAATACCCAGTGCTTTGGCATAGTGAAAACTTTGGGGTAGACTTTGCTGTAGACTTCACCAAAGCCTTCAATCAGACCTTGGCCTTCACAGAATATCAAAGCAGAACACCAGCAAGGGAATTGCCTTTTTCAGCACTGCAAGCACAGTCAATGCACCACTTTGACTCCCATGAGCTGACACAGTTCTGCTCTAATGGAAGGCAACCCTGACTGTAATACTGTGGGTAAATATAGCACTATACCATTTTGTGTGAGATTGTTATCCTGTGCCTGTGCTGAAGGAAGAGGAGTTGTTGTGTGAGCTATGGGCTCCTAGAGGCTCTCTCAGTTTCCCCAGTGGTTCCTCTGGTTTGGGAAACCCCTCTGCTGCACTGGAGTGCTCTGCTGTGAATTGTGCCAGAACCAGAGCTGCTCACCTCAGAGACTGAATTTCTCTGATCCCTGGGAAGCAACGGCCAGCAGCCCATTGCAGTGTTTCATGCATTATTCTGCTCATGGCCTTTAGATCCTACAACACTAATTACCTTAATAAGAGGGAAAAAAGTAACAGAACAAAGAAAAAGCAGACGAGCAATATTATCACATCCTGTGAGCAGATGAGTGACTCATCCTGAGGTAAGTCTGTTTTCCTCATCCAGATGTGAAGTAAGGTTGTGAAAGACTTCAGGACTAACAAACATTCTCAGTCCAGATATTCAAATGCTTAGGAAGCTGGGGCACTGCATGGATCCTCATAAATGTAAAGAATTACTGCCAGATCAGTAAGAATAAATCCAGCAGCTCTCACTGAAAATTTTACTGTATATTCCAGGTTGAAATAGTATGTTTTAATGTTCAAATAAATACCAAAATTGCTTATATATTCTCGAGAGCTATTTACGTGCACTTGTAGGCACTCATAATGTACTCTTGCCATAGGTCTGTTCTAAAACAAGCTTCTAATAGGCATAGAGGCATTTTTCATGTTATGAAAATCTATTTTTTTAGCTGTGTGTTGAAAAATAATTCTCAGTGCTTGACGCTGCCTTAAAAGAAGGTAAAACACTATTCTGTAGTTTGTTTTTTGAGGAAACTTAAAGCCAAAACAAAACAAAAAGCCACCAAAAAAATCAAAACTGGAAACAACCTTAATGAATCTGAAGTCATGGAACTAGACTATAGAAAACATACATTCATAGTACCTTTGTGACATTTTTCTGTTATGTGCCTTCTTATGTTTCACTGTCACAGTAAAAGTTTAAGCCCTGTCCCACAAAAATTATAATTTTTATAATTATAATTTAA
>VZTJ01005471.1:6963-48502 GCA_013397795.1 Orthonyx spaldingii
CCAGTCCCCTCACAACCCCTCTCCCATCCCCAGCCCCGCCGGAGGTGGGGCGATAATCCCCTGGGATACAGCCGCGGGGCATCCCTGCTCCGGAAGGACTCGTGTCCTGCTCTCGCTGTGTCGGTAAAAGCCGACGATTTGTTTTGTTTAGTTTCTTTCTTTATTTTTTTTAAGTTAAATTACTCATCTCCAGACCTGTCCTTCAGCCCTCATTGGCATCTAGGTAAAATAGTTTACACCTGTTTCTCAGAAGGAGAAAGCGAAGTGCTGACGTGCCCTCTGGTTTCACTCTAGAGAGTTAAAAAAGTTTATTTTTGCTGTAAGTCACTGCTTGGCTTATGGCCCTTTCTTTGAGAGGCGCTGTTTGATCACCCAGGTACATCAGTCCCAGTGTCTGAAATAGGGAGGACTCGTGGGATGGACAGACCTGGCAGCCTTTCTAGCCACAGGTGGCCAAAGGTAGTACTTAGTTTAAAAACCATAAAGGAAACCAAAAACAAATGCAGAAGTGCAACCCAACTTTGCCACGACAATCTCAGATGGAAGGACGCTGTGGTTTAAGCCCCCAAGGCGCACGTCTGGTGCTGATGCAGCTTCAGGAACATGCATGATCCCACTGGATCCTTCCTCTTCTTCCCCAACAAGATGCAAGGCTGTGCTCTCAGATCAGGAGAGCATGGAGGGGAAAAGCCATGTCTCTCTCATCATTAGGATGATAAGATTTTCTTACTGTTTGTTACATTACCGACGGTGCAGTAAGCTCCCACGGGGTTCACTGTTGGAAATGCCTTCATGTGTGTGTTGGCATTCATGATGGATGACTTTGTGTGAATTAAAGTTTGCAGTGAGACGATTCCCTTCATAATGATAAACCATTTTGTGCTCTCAATAACACTAAGTGTTTAAAATCACTTTGCTACGTGTTAAAAATTAATAAAGCAAAGAGTATGCCTTTCATGGGAGGGAGCTTGTTTAAAATGAGGGTGCAGAAATTCTGCTAGGTGGGCCACATTTTTTAACTGATAAGGTAAAAACTAGCCTTGCTTCCATCCTTTTTGTTTTAAATCCCTGGAAAGAAAAATGTCTGGGCAAGTTACTCAGGTCTTCTGTTCAGGAATCATTATTTTAGTCCACTTAATCCTGTTTTTAACTAATGTCTGGCGAATGGCTTTTCACTGTTTTTTTTCCTTTTTTCCTAAATGTGTTGTTAAATTCAGCTGTGTAATTATCATTGTAGAGTGTTTCCACCTTTGACTTGGAAATATTTTTTTAAAAAAGAAAACTTCACAGCCACTGAAGATAACAAAATGTGTTGTTTCCAGCTTCACTGTCACTTTTGTTTTGTGCAGACTCTTGCATGTTTCTTTACTTGCCATCCCTAGGACAACCACCTTTTATGTTCACAAAATCAGGGGTGTTGCAACTTCCAGCATTGTTGGTGTGTTCCTTTAAAATTGACTTTTCCTCCATCTGTTTAGGTCATGTGACTTGACTTGGATCTTCCTGGAGGCAAAGAATGTATAGGGTCTGGCTATATTGAAGTTTAAAATGAGACGGATAAGGTCACTGCATTTCACAGAGGAGTTGTGCAGTTTGGTCCATTCTCTAGCTGATTACAGACACCATCTAAACGTTCACAGAGACCCTTGCCAAGCCACCTTTCTCTCATGGCTTTTCCCAAGCTGCACATTATCTGAGGTTCTTCTTTAAATCAATTTGACTAAAGGAGCAAACATTGATATTTCTGTGTATTTTCTTGCAGCTTGTGTAAGTACTCGCATGACATCATGAATGCTGAGAACAAAAAAGTTCTAAAAAACCATGATTTGTCTGGCCTCAGTGAGAATGAGCTGGAAGTCCTGCTTCTCCAAAATGATGCATTCTTCCTCCCTGATGTAAGTTGTACTGATGTCGTAAGAGAAAGTTTTTTGTTCATTAGGAATGGGAGAGGGCAAGAGAGAATGTGGAGTTCTGATCTTAAAGTCAAGCTGTTAAGATATGAAACAGGAGTAGTCGGAATGAAGGAGGAATGGAAATGGCAATGTGAAACAACATAAAGCCAGCTCTGTGAAAGGGCTTTGCACTTAAAAAAATAAAAAACTCCACCCCTACAGCAGTAAAGCTGTTTAATAAGTACCCAGAGACATGCATCTGGAGAAGGCCCTGCCATCTGTGATGTGTCAGGAGCAGACCTGCCTTCTGATAGCAGGGGGTGGGCAGCAAGGCTGCAGCCTGTCTTGTGTGCCATTTCTGTTATCCCAAAAGGATGGCCATAAAGCTGCTCAAAACAAGCAAACAAAAACGTCAGCAGTTTCACCAGAGGTTTACAAAGGGTGAGATAAGCAAGAGAGAGTTGGAAGATCACAATATTTGTACATACTTGGTAAAAGTTATGACCAAAACCCAGTTTGTTGCTTCTTCTTTATGAGATGATGAAGACTAGGAAGTGAGGGCCCCATTCCTTTTCCAGTCCATGCAGTCCTGCATATTTTGGGGCTTGAGGCTATAAGAGATGAGAAGAATCCATGAAAAAATGACCCAATGACTGCAGTCAGTTTTGTGTCAAATCTGCCTCTTCCAAAGTGCACTGACTTTTTGTACACTGACTTTCTACGAGGTAACCGTTGTCCAGTTTGTGTGCCATCCATTGATTTTGTTAAACTGGGTTGAACATTCCATTCTGGTTCAGCATGTGTGTATAAGGGCAATACTGCCTTCAAGGTATGGCTGTTTCAAAGTCAGTAATAGCCTGTTCTGGCTCCCAGCTGCTCCTGGTTAAGAAATTACCAAAGTACTGCCTTTGTCTTTTGCAGGTTATAATCTCCACAGATTTGTTGCCACAACAGTTCTATTGTTTCTTCGTTCCCTGCTGTGAAAGTGCTGGACTTTGACAAAATAGGGTTTTTTTTTTTTTGGTGTAGCGTTTTAAAGTATGTTTTACTGGCAGACTGAAGGAGCATGGTTGTGATGAGCAAGGAGAATTACTAATTGTTCCCAGTGATGAGCAAATAGTAGGAACTATTCTTGGTTGGTATTACCCTTAAGTGCTTACTAGAAATCTGTTCAGCCCTCAGCCCTGGCAGGCATCATTAATTACCTGTAATTGAACACCTTAACTGCTATCATGCAGTAAAATAGCAAAACCAAGAGAAAACTGTGATCAATGCAGGCCATTCATAAACCTGAGAGCTGGGAAATGGGATGTGAAAGCCAGCTTGGCTGTTTCCTGCTTAGAAATGCTGACTGGTTGTGTGTGTGTGAAGACATGGCATGTAGGAAGCTCTCAAATAAGAGGACACTTTGGGATTGTGTGACCTGAACTGGGGTGCAGGGTAAGAAAAACACGACAGCACCACAACATCAAGGGTTTTCACACTTTCCCTTACCCTCTCTGTCTCTCCTGGGGTTTTGTTGTTTGTTTGTTTGTTTGTTGTGGTTTTTTGTTTTTGTTTCTTGGCAAATGCAAGGGGACAGTGTGCTTTCTTGATGTAGCTGAACAGTGGAGTCCCTATTGTCATGGTTTAAGGCCAGATAAGTACCCTGCAGCCTCTTGCTCTTTCTCACCTTGGTGGGATGGGGAGGAGAATTGGAAAAGAGGTAAAACTTGAGGGTTGAGATAAGGATACTAAAATAAATGAAGTAGAATAAAATATGCTACTAGTAACTGTAATGAGAAGGAGAGAGATATATTAATAGAATCCAAGAGAAACAAGCAATTCCCAGTTCAGTTGCTCCCCACCTGCTGAGTGATGCCCAACCCATCACCCCTGAGTTGGTGGCTCCTGGGAAGAGGGATTTGGAGAGGACCTGTGAGAGTCCCACTGTGATGTTGGGGCTCTCTGCCAGACAGCTGTGTGTCCTCCTCAGAGAAGCTTTCTTGTTACAGGCTGTGCCAGGAGCAAAACTGTTACTGTGGTGCTTAGTGGTCAATACCAAGGAGTTTTTGGTCTGTGATTTGTTCCTTGGTCTGATTCTCTGTGCACCTCTCTTTTGATCAATAGAGGAATAAAGAAGTGCATTGTTTTTTCCATATGTACTCTAATCTCAAAGCACTCTTCTTACCTTTTTATAAGCTCAGATTTCCAATGCAGAATAAGCTTTACAAATAGGAAGCGCAAATTCAGTTTCAGCTCCATGAAATAATAACTCATTTGACATAGTGTACATGTTTTTATGGAGATACTTGTTCTTTGTTGTTTATTATGTTGTAGGGGTTTTTTAAATAGAGTAACTGTAAACCAGTCTGGTTTTATGCAACTGTCTTGTATCCATTTTTGGCACTCCTCAACTTGTTGGATTGGCTTTTCTTGGAAACAAAACATGCACAACTTCAAAACTGAAAATGCATGAGTCAGCTTAAAATACCTGCTCCTCTATGCAAGAAATCTAGATTAAAGAAGTTGCAGTAAACACATGCCTTTTAATCACCATTTTTCTGCTGTTAGAGCTGCATGCCTGTAGGACAAAGAAAAATTCTGATGTGCTTTTCCTTTTCCTATTGTATCCTCCCCACTTTTAGACCTGCCACTTTTACAACAAAAAAGGTGGTCATTGCAGGCAGGAAAACAACTGCAATAAGCTTCATGTTTGTCGGCACTTTCTCAAGGGGACATGTAAATTTCCTCAATGCATCATGTCCCATAACCTCTTGAATGGCCATGCATTGAGAGTGTTGGAAACTGGAGGCATTGATGGGAAGATAGCTTCAAACTTCCAGACTATCTATGACTACAAGCATATGGAATTCAACAGGGGACAGAAGAAGGAGCATGGTAAGTTGCAAGAAACAGTGGTCTTAAACAGGATTTTGAGTTTGACAGAGGTAGAAACTGTTCTTGCCTTACGTCCCAGCTAAACCCCATCATCCTTTTGGTGCTTTCAGTACACAACTACAGACTAAGAAAGGATTACTGCAAAAAACCAGCAGTTACAAGGATTAAAGAACTGAAGACAACTTTGCAAACAATGGAATCCGTGCTGAATGTGCCACCTTCAGAAAGTAAATATCTGGATAATAGTACCAACTGTTTCCTTGTGGAATCAGCTTTTGTATTTCTCCTCTTGAAGTGTGTACATACTTTTTTCCTCTCTGCCATTATGTGCTTGCAGGAATGGAGTAAGTCATGGTGGAATCATGTGGGGGGGGAGGAAGGACTGCATTTTATTACCCTAAAATACTGCATGCAAAACAGCAATTGAGTGTCTGGCAATACCTGTGGCTAGCTAGGGTTTGTAACTGTTCCAGCACCTCTGTTGTATCAGCAGTGGAGTGCCAGTGGAAAATGACAAGTGTGGTGGACATAATTCCCCACAGAGACTGGGCTATTGCCAGCTAGCTGAGCTTCTGGCCCAGCAGAGCTGTTCATTCAGTCTTCTCATGCAGGTCCCAGTAGCACCGTACCTGTTCAGAGCCAACCCCAGCCGCCAACAGGAGTGGGAGATAAAGATGAAGGTATGGATTGTTTCCAACCCTCCAGTCCTGAGATCAGCTTGTCTAAAGAGAGTTGATGTTACGCAGGTGTTGTGGACTGACCTCAGTGAGCACCACACAGCCACTTGCTCGCTTCCCCCCAATCCCCAGGAGCAAGAGAAAAGAAAGAATAAAGGCAAGAAAACTTGAGGGTCAAGATGGGGGAGGCAAAAACTCCCAAACAATAAGTGGAAGAGGAAAATCAGGCAAAAGAAGTGATATAAAGGCAGTCAGTCACCACCTCCCACACACAGGCAGTTGCCTCGCAAAAGGTAGCTAACCCTAAAACTCCCTCTTTTCCCTTTTATTACTGAGCTTTATGTGGTATGGTATGAAACGTTTGGTGAGTTTGACTCCTCTGCTCAGTTGTGTCCCGTCCCAAGCTGTTGTGCACCCTGATTCTGTTCACTCTGGGGGCAGGATGAAAAACTGAGGCCTTGATGTATATCAGTGTTCAGCAAAAGCTGGGGCATGAGTGTGTTAACAGCATTGTTCTGGTCAGAAATCTAAAACACAGCATCGTATGGGTTGCTATGAAGAAAATGACATCTTATTCTAGCCACGTCCAGTACAGTGACATTTGTGATGTAGCAAAGTGACACAAAATCCACTGGAAACAAAATGCAAGTCTTGACTAACAAAACAACAATTACAGTGCACAGTTCAATCATAATAATAATGGGATTCCCATTGCTGATCTGTATAATGTACTCACTGTCACAGTGCTGGGTGTCCCCAGTCCCTGGGAAAGTTGAAGCCAGCTCAAGCCTGTTCCTGTCTTCAAAATTCTTTGGTTGGTTGTTCAGGTTTGATAGCTCTGTGTGGGGCTGAGCCCTGTGTTTGCTCCCCCCGTGCTGCTCTGGCAGACTTGGAGAGAAACATAGCTACCCCCCAGTCAGTGTGCTCAGCTGACATTGCCAGTTATGCACCCCCTGGTCCCCTTGGTGTGGAGGCAAAGTCAACTTCTTTGGTTCAAGAACCATGGTCAGTCACAGCCTGTGTTCTCAGCTTCCTGACACTGCCCTTGCACTTCCTCACTGAGACCTCTTCCAGTGCCAGGGTTTATTGTTCAGTCACAAGGCCCTGACATCTGTGTTGGGCTGTATGGGGGATAGTCAGATCCTGAAAGTGCTTGCCTTTGCTACTGCAGTCAAATATTTGTTCCTGGGATGAAGTACCAAATGCAGTGTCTTTCTCTTAGAGCAAATATGGACTGATGTGTTCTTTGCTGTAGGTAAAAAGGACAGTTCCTCTGACGAAGCTTCAAAGGACAACAAAGAAGAAAACTGTGATGAGATTTGTTTGTTCTATGCCTGGAAGTACTGCAAACACAAGGGTAAGCTTTATGAGAAGTCATGTTGTTGGAGAAGAGTTGTCTGCAGAGGCTCTCCTACTCAATGGCTTGGGCTGGTGTCGGTGTCAGTTGTGTTGGTGGCAATTGTGTCTCCTCAGCTGTTTCTTTTCTTTCCAAGTCACTAATAAACAGTGTCAGAATTACAAACATAATCGGAGAAAAGCCAAATGGGACACTGAAACCCTTTCTCCGCTGGATAATCCAGCCTATTTCAGCCCTGTTGATGGGGACAGGCTTTGGCTACATTTCTGTGGCAAAGACCTTCAAGTGTTAAGTGTTAACCCTTCTGTAGCTAGAAGATCCGGTTATCAGCTGACTTTATGCTGTCATCATTGACAGCTGGTAAATATATGCCACTCCTTATTCCTTCTGTATCCTATGTGCATTAGGTAATAGCCATATTCTCCCTTATTAAGTCCTTTAAAAAGTGACCTGAGGTGTTAAAACATCTTAAAAAAGCACAGTAGTTGTACCAGCTAAGCTAAAGATAAATCTAGTCCATTGTCTTTTTGGTAGTGGCCAGAACAGAGGTCTGAGGGAAGAAGATAAGTAATTGTACTTGGGGGCTATCCCTTGACAGTCGTTTAACCCCCAGGTTTGGCTCTTCCTTTATTATGAGGAGAGGTACCATGACATTTTCTTTCCCTGAGCTTGTCCAGTCAGTTCTAAAGGACTGCTACTCCTCTGGCCATCTGGTCTTGATAAAAGATTCACTTAAATTAGATCATACTGGATTTGCTTTTGCTGAGCATGTGAACAGTAACTGTTCAGTGTGAGATGTTGTTGGAAGTTAGGATTTTTCCTTTTTTTTTTTAATTATTTTTTCCCCTCTCAGGGTCCTGTTTGTGGCTACTTAAGAGACAAGAAGTGGCTTGGGCGGGAGGAGGGTGCAGCTGGCTGGTGACCTCGAGCCCCTCCCGTTCCTGGAGGGGCGAGTCTGTCTGGCTGCGTGTGGCTGCTGCTGCGAAGAAGCCCCCGCTGCTTTCGGGCTTTACCCCCGGGGCTCGTGCAAGCGCTGCGGAGTTTTCTGTTACATTGTGTTTGCTCCCCGGGGTGGGCCCGCCTCTGCCCTCCCAGCCCTGGATTTCTGGTTCTGTTTGTTGTTGCTGCCGGGGTTGTTTGTTTGCCTTGTTGTACCTACTAGTAAAGAACTGTTATTCCTTTTCCCATATCTTTGCCTGAAAGCCCAGTAATTTCAGAGTTATAAGAATTTGGAGGAAAAGGGGTCACATTTTCTATTCCAGGGCCAAGGGAGGTCCCCACCTTCCTTGGCAGACACCTGTCTTTCAAACCAAGACAGATGTTTCTGTGTTTTTGGCATTTCTCTAGTGAAAGATGCAGTTCTCCTGTCAGAAACTCCTTTCCAGAGAGGCAGATGAGTAGGTTACTTTAGTTTAAGCACAGTGCTTTTCAAGACAGAACGCACTGCAGCCCCATTAACAAAAAGAAGGAAGAAAGACTTGAATGACACTGGCTTAACACCTGGGGTTTTTTTCCATATGTTGTGTGGTTGGATACGTCAGGGGTCAGGAATGGTGAAGCTTCACTTGGCTTTGTCTGTGCAGCAACCACTCCAGCCTTGAATGGCATTTCACAGACTCTCTGCTCCTTTAGGACCAGGCTTGAGGCTGAAGGCTATAAATTTTTGGGCCTGTATAATGTGTATGATGTACCTGGGTGAAACTGTGAAGGCCAGGCTCAAAGCAGCCATGCTGTGACCACCAGGGTTAGTATGCTTTATTTGCCACATTTGACTGAAAAGTTGTAAGAAGTTTGGTCCATACTTGGATGTGGCGTTTCAGAAGATTTTCAGAAGAAAATGCTTCAGGTCTTGGCAACCACCCCATGATCTCAAAGGCACTAAGGAAAAGAGAGCCAAATATATGAGGATGTTTATGTGATGTGTAGACTAGACTTCTCGTGGCTGAGACAAATGGTCGTGTGACACATAACATGCACTTCCTGTCTGTGGCACTGCTCTCCCAGCTGCCAATGTTGTGCCTCAGCAAAGGGAGGGTTCTGGTGTCTTTCAAATGTATTTGGCAGTGTGTGTGTGTATACATGTATATTGCTTTTCTTGGTAAGACTGCAGAAACACACTCCCCTTCTGTTTTCAGCACTATCTTCATTGCTTATACCAAAGCCCAGGAGAGAAAGCCTCAAGGTGTGAAAGATGGTGGTTCTATTTTGGTTTTTGCTTGTCTTGCTCTCTGTGTTAGTGATTGCAGAGTTCTTGACTTCGTCTGATTTCATTACAGATAAATGCAAATCTGTTCATTACCATTTGCCGTATAAATGGGAGATACATGATGGGATCACCTGGAAAGACCTTGCCATGATGGAGGAAATTGAAAAGGCCTATTGTGACCCAAAAAACAGCAGGTGCAGTAATGCTGAACTCCTTGCTTGGAGTATTGTGATTGAGCCCATGTAGAAAAACTTGTGTTTTCTTCCTAAAGATGTCTGACTTTTAGGTTACTGAGCCTCTCAGAAGCTGGGAAGGTGTGCAAATGAGAATTTTCCCTTTTAAAAAAGCAAAGCAAGAGTGCATGAAAATCCCACCCCAGTTTTGTCTTCTAAAAATAATGAAATTATATCTTGCATTTAAAACTCTGTACAGGGTAAAAAAGCCAGTGGAATACAGTGTTTAAAATATTTGTATTTCAGACAATTGATCAGTTCATTTACAGTAGTGAAGCTGGGCCTTTTGACAACCTTTCAGAGCTGGTTCTTCTCTGTGGCTGTTTCTTTCCTACTCCAGCTAGTATCTGTAATAACAATACTATTATGTGCCTAGAGACATTTTATGAAATGCCCTTTGTGTAAGCAGCTCATCTATTTTTTGTTCATTTTTCTTTCTATTTTAAGAGTGTGTTTTCTTTTTAACTCCTTTCTGAAAATCCCCACTCAAAGCCACCTGGACTCATAGGGGCCCCGTTTGGCTTCACAAAATGGTGTTCTAGTTTTGGCCCATGCCTCTTAAGGCAGAAGATGATTTTGATTTGCAGTTTTCTGGAGATCACAAGCAATATTCCCAAGAGGAGGTTGCTATCAAAGTCTTCATGTCTGGGAGTTAACTTTTCAAGCCTCGCAGGAGTAAGAGCCCAGGTGGCTCCAGTGATGAATGCAGTCTGCAGAACTCACAGCTGTGATTGCTGTGATTGCATCCTGTGTAACCACAGAAAAAGAACAAAGTTGGTAAGCTGCAGGTGCTTGCTGGCAAATTCAGTTGCACACTTTCCAGGTTCTGCTTTTGTACTGAGGAAGACTGTAACCACCCTTAGTTATCACAGGAGTTCCTTTTGCCACACTGTACTTGGAACCTGGCTCTGTCTGTAAAGCTGGCAGTGCCACATGTGATTGAGATGGCATTTGGTGTCTCACAGGCCAGAGTTCACTTCTGAAGCTTGGAAGTGGTTTTCAGAGCTGCCGTGCGCTGTGAGAAATAAATACTCTTATTTCAGATCTAATTAAGTTTGGTCACGTTATGTTAAAGAAAATGGCACCAACTTAAACTGGGGATTAGAGGATAAAATATGCACTGTCAACTATAATAAACTTGAATTTGTCCTTGCAGCATGGCAAGTAGGAACATTAATTTCCAGACAATGACATGCTCTTCTTCTTTGGTTCGACGCCTCTCTACACCGTCATCAGTCACAAAACCCTCATTCGTACTGACCACACAGTGGATTTGGTACTGGAAGAATGACCAGGGCAAGTGGATTGAGTATGGAGAACAGGTGAGTTAACATCCTGTGCTTTGAGTCACTCTTGCAGGAATATGTGGAGCCTCTCTGCATCATTCCCCTTTTTGCAGCCGGATTAATTAAGTGAATCCTTGTGCTTGAATTTTACAGAGTTGGGTAAGGCAATGAAGCTACAGCTGTTCATAAGAGACATGATAAAATGCTGACAGGCTGGAGGGAACAGAGCTGAGTTGTCCATGGCTTCCTACACAGATTTAACACCTATACACTGTCCTTGAGATACATGGGAAGTAGTTGCCTCTTTTCTAAGCATTGCCCTGCTTCCTTGGACATGCAAAATTTGCTCTTGTCCCTCAGATCAAATGCAGTCTTTTTCCTCGTATGTCCAGGTCCTCTGATGAGAAGGTAATTTATCTGAAAAGTGCAGGAAAAGAAATAAATACAGAATTTCATCTTCTCCCAAGGCAGATGAGTTTTCCCCATATGGTTTATAGTATAATGGCACAGAGGGCAGAACACAAAGGTGATCCAGGGACTTGGGAAAGTACACAGGGAAAGGTGTTGGATGTAGCGCAGTTTTTTAGACTCAGAGAGTAACCTCAAAGAGTACTCAGCCTCAAGGAGCAACCCTGAGGAGTGTCCCTGGTCTCCAGGAGAGATCACAGCTGTGCAGCTGCTCCTTAGCAGGGAGAGCTTGCAAGGAGCTCACACAGGCTTTCTTTTCTGTGGAATGAAGTGGTTGGCTCATGGTTAAATCGCAGGCAAAGTAAAAGGTAAGAGTGAGACTCCTTTCACCTGCCACTTTTTTCCTTGACAAATGAGTCTTGGAAGAACCACCTGCTATTCATGTGTTAATCACACCATCAGTGTTTGTTTCTAAGCTCATATGCATCAATGCCCACCATGTCACCCTGTTCCTTTCTGGGTTTTCAGAGAGCAGGTTGGACCTAGAAAAGTTCATGGCCTATACCTTTAAGTCCTTTGGAGCCTGAACCAAACTAACGCTGGTTTGGTAAGGACTTGAGTGCATCCATCACACCCGGTGGCAGCTCAGCCCCGCCCCCTCCCCTGCCGTGGGACTGGGCAGAGAATCAGAAGGGTAACAGTGAGAAAACTGGTGGGATGAGTTAAAGACTAAAAGATAAAGCAAAAGTGTGTGCACAAGCAAAGTAAAACCAGGGATTCATTCCCCACTTCCCTTGGACAGGCAGGTGCTCAGCCATCCCAGGAAAGCGGGGCTCCATCACAGGTCACATTGACTTGGGAAGACAAACGCCATCACTCCAAATGTCTCCCCCTTCCTTCTCCCCCCAGGGTCAGCTGTCCTGGATGTGAGCCCTCCCAGCTCCATGTGCCCCCCCAGCCCTTCACTGGTGGGGTGGGAGAGGAACAGAAAAAGCCTTGGCTCTGTGCATGCCCTGCTCAGCAATAGCTAAAACATCCCTGTGTTATCAGCACTGTTCAGCACAAATCCAAAACACAGCCCCTATCAGCTATTGGCAAGAAATTTAACTCCACCCCAGGCAAAACCAGCACAACTTGTTACGGGAATTGAGATGGAATACATGTGTGTCCATTGTTACTAATTTTGTCTTTGTGTGTATGTTACAAATGTTCGGTACTCAGCCTCAGGCCACCACAGTTCTGGGTAGATTCCTCATCATCCTCCTCTTTGCCTCTTCTTTCCCTCTACCCCAGCTGATTATCCAGGGTTTAGTCCTGATTGTGATACTTCTAATTCTCTCTCTTTTTTTTTCTTCTCCCCACAAAGGAAGAAGGGAACAGCATGACCTCACCATCTTCTGCTGTTATTGAGAATTTGTATCAAGCAGATCCAGGTGCCGTTGTACCTTTCCAGGCTGGCCAGTATAAATACGAACTCAATTTTAAAGGTAGTCATTTTAAAGGTTCTCATCTACAACTATGCAGTGCTTTACAGAGACTTGACTTGCCAAGTCTCCTGGCTTTTAGAAGCTGACTTCCTTTCCTGACACCACCAGTTTCACTTACTGGAAGCGGAAGCGAGGTAGTGATGGCCCAGAGTTAATTCCTTACAAAAGTAACCTTCTCCCCATATTCCTTGACACTCTCCAGGTTCATATCTGACAAGAAATAAAAAGATTCATAGTCTTCACATAAAGTTATGGTAAACCTTAAGCAAAGTTAAGTCTGTGGATGGTAAAAAATACAAATTAAGTGTCCTTGTGCTGCTGTAGCAATGTTTACAGAACATGAGTGGCTTGAGGGCACAGGTTCAGTGACAGAGTTACAGGAAAGACAGGAAGCTTATACAGCCTTTGTGCAACTGTTCCTCAACAGGTAGAATTGACAGTGAATATGCAGTTTTCATTAAAGAATGACTGTCCTTAATTAATGACCCCATCTTGTAGACTTACTTATGACATTTTTTTCCTGCTCTTTTTTCTCATCAAGAAATGACCCAGACAAACACTACTTTTAAAACTCGAAGACCGGTCTGCAGGCGACCAAAATTTGTGTCTGCTGAAGATGTGCAGAAGATAAAGACAAGGTAAGTGCTCTTTAAGTTGTTGTTTTTCCATATTTTAGAAGTAATTATGAGGCGAAGTGGCTGCCAGTGCTGGCAGTAGTTGTACAGGGAACACAGGTGCTGCTGGAGAAAGCATATGCATGGGACTGAGCAGCAGAAGCTGTATCACACACTGCAGTCTTGGTGCAGCACCTGCTGCCTGGGGTACATCTTACTCTGGGTACTGCAGCCACAGCTGTTACTTAAAAAAGCAGGTGCAAGAGGTCTGATGGTTGAGGGGCAGCATGCAGAGCCCAGCTTACAGACTGAAACTCTTTCCCGGTTTCTTTCTGGTTTGTTAATTTTTAAATACAGGAATTGGCCAAAGGGGATGCTCCAAATGTGAATGTTTGGAGCAGTACTAGAATTACTAACACTTTATTTTCTGTCCGTTTGCAAACAGCCAGAGGGATTCTTCTACTCCGAATCAAAACTGGCCTAGCAACTGGGATGTATCTGCACTGCCTGATTTGGGATACAAGGTATCTTTTTTCCCCTCTCCCCTCCCCCCTGTAATTCTGATGAAAAGGCACAATTCAAAGCTTTGCTGAATCAACTGTAAATGCATAGATGCTAAAAAGGGACAGGAGTAATTTCTTGGGTGGGTGTGCTAAAGATCTAGGTGATCTCCCAAGGGCTCCTGACCAAGGTGCCAAATTCCCTTGAACTTCAACTGCATTTTAGGCATTTATTTACGTGCAAACCCAAAGTGTAAATATTTATTTACACTCACCAAGTCCAAGACAAGAAGATTCACTGTTAAAAATTAAAAACTGGCTTACTTTGGTTACTCAGTGGACCAGTTAGGCAGAGGGCTTTTATGAAGTATTTCTTCACTAGAAGCTGGACTGAGACCAAACCCTGAAGACATTAAAAAGCTATCCAGTAATACTGTTATGGCTGTTGGTAGAGTAAGTTTGGATTGGAGATCTAGGAAAGGAAATCTC
This sequence comes from Orthonyx spaldingii, assembly GCA_013397795.1. Taxonomy (NCBI): domain Eukaryota; kingdom Metazoa; phylum Chordata; class Aves; order Passeriformes; family Orthonychidae; genus Orthonyx; species Orthonyx spaldingii. Next base: position 20,993 of record VZTJ01005471.1, read on the forward strand.
TATGGCCTCCAGTACTGTCACATATATCACAGATCTGAGCACAGACCTCAGCCTCAAGAAATGGTAGAAATAAAGATCTACAACCATAAAATAAAAAAAAACATTGCAGTGATCTCTTCCACAAAACAAACCCAACCCCTGCCAGCCCAAAGTCTGTGTTCTTATTTGATCTACCAAGAGCAAAATGTGTGGGTGTTTTTTAGATTACTAGGTCCTGCAGTCCTTCTGGAAGAGCAGCACAATTTGTAGAAGTACTCCAGGATGCTAGAAAAAAAGGTTTTCTTGTGTTATGCTTGCCCTTTGTGTAGAGTTTTTGACTCTGCTTAAGGAACAGGAGCATAAGAGGTTTTCCTTGTTGACTGTGTCACACAATTTTGTGTGGTGCTGACTAGGTTGTGCTGGCACAGATGCCCTGGGGGCTCAGGAACACCAGTGTGTGGCTGTGTGTCAGTGTCAGGGGTGGAGTGAAGCACTTCACTCACATGAGAGAAGGAGCACTGTGTTGATATAAAACTGCCATTTAACAGAATGGGACAGTGAAGGTGACAGTGGTTTAACAAGATTGGATGGCAGAGTACACTTGATTATTTAATGCATAGAGGACAGGGTTGGACAAAACTATTAGAGAGACCCTCCTGTTGAGTCATGACTTTCAGAAAGAAAAGATGAAATAATAATACGAGTGTGTGGGAATCTGGCAGGCAGCCCATTTGAAGATTTGCCTGTGATATTTGGAGGTCAGTGGAAGTAACAAAGGAATATATTCCCTTGACTTATCAGCAACTTAACTAGCGAGCACAAATTTTTCCAAAGAATGCCAGAAAGACAGCAGAAAGCTCTGTTCTTTTCAGGTCTCTTGAGTTGTATGTATTTAACTGCTTCCCATACTTGCTCTGAAAACTTGTCTGAATTTTAGTTGAGTCCGTTTGTTGGTGTGTTCCTGGAGTCACTGGGGTGAGTGTGGGAGGCTTTGGAATGTGCTGCATGGATCCACAGTATCTTTTGGTTGTACATGTGGGGACGTGTGAGTAGAAGGATCACCTTGTTCCCCAGAGCCCAGTTTGCTTGCTGAGTTGGCACCTAAGAAAACATCTCTTAACTTGTGAGTGCCTTTTACAGGAAAGGAAAAGTCACCTGGAAAGTGACAATGCCCATGGTACCTGTTGACATTAAAGTGAAAGCCTGGGCTAGATTAAATCTTTCTGTGGAACCCTAAGCTTGTTTTTTTGCAGTAGGTAATATTGGGAGTGGCTGGGATTCTGCATGCTTGTGGTGACCATTGTAAGATCTGACAGCTACAACTCGATGAACTGCCTTCTCTTCAGACAATGACAAATAATCCTGGTAAAATCTGCTGTGCTGGAAGTGATCCATTTTAAAAAGGAACTTGTGAGATAGGCAGGAAGTCATCTTGGCTTGTAATGAGCTGCTGTGTTTTGGTAACATTGCATATTTTTTGAGTGTTGCAGTGTCTTAATCTGTAAGTCATTGAGAATGGTTCTGTAGAAAGTAGTGCATAAAATGCACAATGGAAATTGGTAACGCTGATTGAAAAGTTGGTGTGAATTTCTCCTGTCTTTGTTTAACAAAGTGGAATTAATAGGGGTTAAATGTTTTAAATGAAGGAAAAAAAAAAAAGAATTGATTATGTCCTGAAGTTTCTTGCTGGGTTTAAAATTGTCTCTTTGATGTACAGCTGAGAAAAGGGTGCAGTGGATGTGTGGTTTCCTGTCAGTCTTTGTGTGGCTGATGTGTTGCTGAGTCCTGGCCACACGCAGGCTGTACCAGGCACAGGATGCACTGTGGAGAGTGGCTCTGTATTTTATAGACATTGGGGTCACTGTCACCAGTACCAACTCTGCTCCTTCCAAATCCCCAGGGAAGCAGAGCTCCAGGTGTGAGTCTCGGAGTACTGCTCTTGTGAAGTCGTACACTGGTGGGAATTGCCATCAGAGCAGTGATTCCTCCTCTGCCTTGGGAACTCTGCTCCTTGATAACAGGGTAGCAAATGCTCACGCTCAGTGGGATTTTCCTTTTCAGGCCTGACAGTGAAAAACACTGAAGTTATGTAGTTCTGCAGTATCAGCCTTCAACAGCAATGTGGTGCTGTGACCCTTTGTTACCACTAGAAGCATCCTTGGGGAAATAAGGACAACCTCACAAAGTTTTCATGGAAAGGAGAACAGGCTTTGTTGTCTGAAGGCCATCATATGATAAAATAATGGAAGTACCTTTCTTACAGGATAAGGCCTTGTGTCACATGGCTGACCCTCTGTTTTACCTAGAGAAGTTACAGTTCCTCAGGAAGAGATCACAAAATCACATAATAGGCTGAGTTGGAAGGGACCCATCAGGATCATTGAGTCCAACTCCTAGCCCTGCACAGGACACCCCAACAATCACACCATGTGCCTGAAAGATGCAGCATGGCAAAAGCACATTTGTAGTTTAACCAGGAAATGCTCATGTGTAAATAAATTTGCAGATGACACCAAGCTGAGGGTGCAGCGACACACCTGAAGGACAGGGCCGTCCAAAGGGACCTGGAAGTGGCCCATGGGAATCCCATGAGGTTCAACAAGACCAAGTGCTGGTGCTGCACCTGAGCCAGGATGACCCTGGGCATCAATGCAGGCTGGGGATGAGCAGATGGAGCAGCCCTGGGAGAAGGACTTGGGCGTGCTGGTGGTGAAAGCTGGACATGCCCTGGCCCTGAACCCCCCTTGTGCTGAGCTGATTATTTACAAGGGTCTGGAGTGACAGGAGAGGGGGGAATGGGTTCAAAGTGACAGAGAGTAGGTTTAGATTGAGTATTAGGAATAAATTCTTCCCTGTGAGGGTGGTGAGGCCCTGGCACAGGCTGCCCAGAGAAGCTGGGGATACCTCATCCCTGGAAGTGTCCAAGGCCAGGCTGGACAGGGCTTGGAGCAACCTGGGATAGTGGAAGGTGTCCCTGCCCCTGGCAGGGGGTTGGGACAGGTTGAGGTTTAAGGTCCCTTGCAACCCAAACCATTCTGTGATTCTACATAAAAGATGTCATACTGAAATACAGTGACATGATTTCCATCCTGTAGGTGACAGTGAGCAGCTCGGGCTGTGGTGCCACAGACTGTGCAGACAATTAGTACCTGCACACCCTGATTGTTCTGTGTTGTGCTGAAAAGCTTTGGAAAATGCTCCCGTATTGAGATGTGGGAAATTTCACTCAACCTTTTAAAGGCATTTAAATAAATTTAAAGAAATAGTTCTTTCTTGTGCAGCTGACTTTATTCTTAATCTTTAGAATACTTCCCTGTGACTGATCTCTTCATTAGTAAGTATTTAAATGTAGCTGTGAAACACAAGTTGTATCCTATTTTATTTTCTCCCTAAGCTCAGCCTTCTAAAGTGTTGAGTTTTTGGTAGGGTAAGATGTTGGTTTCCTTTTTACCTTTTAGGATGGCCACAGCTTTCCTGCTTAAAACACTTTGGAACATGGGATGTTGGTATCTCATTTTGTGATCCTGAGTCCCCACTTGGCTTAAGTTGTGGTAAAGTGGAAAGTATCACCAGGTGACATCAGCCTGCCAGCATCACGCTTTTGCAGTTTATGGAGACAAATGTTGTTTCTAGAAGATTAAAGACATGGGTTACTTTAGAGAGAAAATGGAAAATTTATGCATGACATAAGCAAGCAGAAGAGCTCAAGTAATGTTTTGATTATCTTTTGCATTAAATTCTCTTTGGGTAAAATGTGCATTTCTTGATGGACTTTTAAACACAAAATGTATGGATAAATAAAAGGATAATGGCTAAATAGACTTTGTTTCCTTTGGGAAAGGAGATGTATTTGTGTAAGCAGGTATTCAGTGTCATATTTGTTTAGAAATGTAGGGGTTTTTCTTAAGTCTATATTTAAGTGAAGCTTTTCAAGTTCCATCTTTGAAAAGTTAAGGCACTGCAGTGCCAGGAGGGTGCTTGTGTTTTGTTTGTTTCATCTTTAATAGCTGAAGCTCCTGTAAATGGTTACAAATGATACTGTTTCCTAATATATTTTGTTCTTAATCAGATTTAGATATAAAACTGAAACTATCTGGAATAACCTGTCAAGTTTTCTTTTTGTAATTTCTGTTTCACTGAGATTGAAAGTTGCAGGTGTCAACTCTTGGAGATGATAAACCTCTAACTGATGCTTTCAGCATCCTTCCTGAAGAGAGGTGAGGTGTCCTTGCAAAGCAGGAGTGACATACTGATTTACTTATTATTTATCCATATAGTCATGATTGAAAGCATTAAATTACCCTTCATAAGCATAGTTTGGGGCCCCTTCTGAAAGTGTATCTGCTGGAATTAGGCTTCTGCATGTTCCGAGCTCACTGCAGCCTCATGTCTTCTTTTGCTTTGGTTTGTATTTTATAGGCAGTGGTGATCAGTAATGTGACCCCTGAATACAACGGAATAAAGCAGCTGTTTCATCAGACTATGAAAAATTACAGCATCCTTAAAATACAGAGGATTCAGAATCCATCCCTCTGGAAGGTGTTTCAGTGGTTAGTATTTGTTTCCCTGTCCTTAAGAGGAGAGAGTCTGCCAAGAACAGGTTGTCCTGTGTGTGCTTTCTAGGAGAGAAAGGAGTATCCATTAGAGTATATGAAATGCTGAAAAGGGTAAAGGCTGCTTGGGCCTTTTTGTTCCAATCAGATTTATTTAAGGTACTTTCGCTGAACAAAGTCAATATTCACTGAGAAAGAATCCTTGTGTTTTTTAACTTCATGACCTCTGAGTTCCAGAGCTCATTTCTGGTTTTCAGCATCTGCATCAGTGATCCTGAACTCCAGGTACTTAGGCCAAGCTGGATACGAGCAGATTTGAGCTGGGGCTCAGCCATGTTCAAGTTACTTTGATGTAAGATTAAGCTGTTGCTTAGAGTGGTTGTACAGTTTAAAACAAGAGTAAGTATTCAAGGACTGCATGGAGTGGTAATGGAGTAGAAAAATATTGCTCGAGTAACTGCTTTCACCTGCAAAATGGTGGAACCCAGAAAGTTATCAGCTACTGATTTCATAAAACCTTTTCATTTAGTAAAACATAAGAGACTTCAAAACATGTAATAGTGCATACTTTTTATCCTCCTCCAATGAGATAATTAAGCTAAGCAGGCAGAGTTTAAAATTGCCAAGTCTAGAGGATGATGGAGTAGTCTGGGTTGGAAGGGACCTTAACGCTTATCCAGTCTGCCATGGGCAGGGACACCTTCCACTGTCCCAGGTTCCTCCAAGCCCAGCCCAACCTGGCCTGGAACACTTCCAGGGATGGGGCAGCCACAGCTTCTCTGGGCACCCTGTGCCAGGGCCTCACCACCCTCACAGTAAGTTCTCAATGAACACATTCCAGTCCGTTGCTCTTTACTTTTCATTTACTAATTTACAAGTAAATTAATTTGTAGCTGACGACTTTCTGAAGAGTAGTACTGTCTTGTCCACTTCAGCAACTTCTGAAAACCTGAGAGGTGTCTGGGTGCTGTGGAATAGTGATGGGAAATACAAGTTGAGCCCCTGGGTGTGATTTCTCTTTTGACCTTGTTCATAGCTCACCCTGAGTCTGGCCTCAACCAGCTAGGTGGGCAGTGGGGAAAGCAGGCTGTGTTTGTGTCCTGGCCCCATCTCCTCAGCAGCACTGGACTCTCTCAGGGGCAGGAGCTGGGGCTGTGACATGGAACTCAAGCTGCCTCCAGCTCTGAGCCACTGCGGAAGCACAGAGCCTCTGTAGTTAATGCTGCCTCCACTCCTCCGAGAGCTTGGGTGGGAAGGGAGAAGAGACCTTAAAGCACAACTAGCAGGACCCTGCAGAGGAGCAAAAGATTGGTACAGTGGTGACTGGGATAGTGTCAAATGCTTAAATTCCCTGCATAAAGCCAGAATTATGTGGATTTGCTGAGCAGTGGTATCAGTGCAGTGCTCATCTCCCACTTCTTCGTGGTGCTGCTAGTGTGTCTAGTCCTGAGAGGAGAGAGCAGGCTGGACCCTCATCCAGCTGACAGTTACATGGATGTTACATAGTTGCTTGATTTGTTTAAAAAACCTCTTTTTCTCTTTTCTTCAGTGGCTCATATTATTCTCCTTTTCATTTTTGTCAGGCAAAAGGAGAAGATGAAAAGGGAAAATGGAGGAAAGGAAGTCCAGGAAAAACAACTGTTCCATGGAACGGATGTCCTCTCCATGAAAACAATCTGCACTCAGAACTTCGACTGGAGAATTTGTGGAAGCAATGGAACTAACTATGGGAAGGGTATGTAGAAAGTGAGATGTCTGCTCAGACTCCCTTGATAGTGGAGCAATAAAAGTTCTGAAGTCTTTAACTATAGAAGGTGAAAAAAAGATAAGAATTGGTATTATGATCCTTCTGAAGAAGGCCAGGATTTGCTTTGGGTTGGGGTAAGTCTTCTCACAAGGTGTCAAGAGCATTAGTGCAGGGGTTTGGTGTAGGCTGGATTTTCTGATGTCTGAGGTAGTAACTTGAACTTGCAAGAGAAATTAGTCTGTATGGCAGGGAGCAGAGGGGTGTCCATTCCCTCAGTGTGATCGTGGAAGGTCCTCATGTTTTCTTGTCTGTCCCTCTCATCATAACACACAGACCTGTAGTGTGCTTATTGGTATAGCTTTTTAAAAATTACTTGTAAAATAGCAAGTTCTGAATGGAAGTTACGTAGTGCAATCTCTTCTCTTGCAAAAATTTCAGTGAACTAAGAGAAGTCCTGAAAGTTGGGTCAGACACCTCCTGAAAACCCAGGGGATGCTAAGATTTTGCTGTCACTGTATAGATTCTCCTCACAACCACGTTTTCATCTGGTTTCCTAGGAAGTTACTTTGCCAGAGACGCTTGCTATTCCCACGCCTACAGTCCGGCTACGGAGCAGGGACACTTGATGTTCGTGGCTCGTGTCCTGGTTGGAGACTACGTTAAGGGCAGCGCCGCCTATGTCCGCCCCCCGAGCAGGTGTGCTGACAGGCTGTGGCTTTATGACAGCTGTGTGGATGATGAGTTCAATCCTTCTGTTTTCGTTGTCTTCGAAAAATACCAGATTTACCCAGAGTACGTAATAGAGTACAAAAAGGAGGCAATAGGAGAGTCTAAAGAGGCACCAATAAAAGTGGTTCTACCAGAGGGAATAAGAGGGCATACAGCAGAGGGAGTAAGAGGACATGCGGAGCGAAGGGACACGAATTCTAAAGAGGAGAGAAAAAAATGTGTTATATCTTAGAGGACTGTGGCAGTTTGTGTCCCTCATCTTGTTTTCTGTATTGCAAGTGTTCTCCTACTTGGTGACTTCTTTCTTTTTAATACAGTTCTTCGGAATGTTAATCCAAACAATTTTTGCATTGAGGAGGGCTGGCAAAGCAGATGTTATATTTGTTGTGATTAACTGCCTTATCTTCCTCTCTTAAATGAAGTATAGACATTTGGATAACAACAGCAGGAAAGTCAGAATTGTGGGATGGGAAATGAAATGTTATGACTGCTGTGGGCAAATAACTGTACATGCATCGTCTTAAAGATAGAGAGGACTTCTCTTTGCAAACAGTTAAAAGAAAAATTAACAGTGCGGTAGTTTTTAAGGAAGCTTTCAGGTTTTTAGTAGCCAGAGTTTCTTTTCAGTGCAGAATTCATCTGTTCTTGATGCTCTCGTCTATCATTATTATAAACAGTTTAGTGTAGGTAAGAATGACTTGAGTTCCTTTTCAAAGCACTGCTTGTTAATGCTGGTACAAGTTTCAAGTTAAAACCGTAAACAAAAAAAAAGGAAAGCGTATTTTAAATCCGTGTTGTTAATTCTCAAGAATTTTCATCTGCACAATGGCAGATGGATCTGAAAGCTGTTGGATCAGATTCTTTGTGGAGATTTGCAGTAACTTGCTGTAACCGGTACAAAAGCAGACCTCAGCTGAAACTCTGAAAGCCACCACCTGTGAGTAGGCAGATACCAAAATTTGGTGGTTTGGCTGCAGATAATGGACGTAAGGACACAAAGGCTGTGTCCCAATGAGCCAGGCTTTCCAGTGGATGTGGCCACGTAGCGCAATAGGACAGGAGAAACTTCTTAAGGAGCACGGAGATGTTCTGTCCTGTTTGTGTGCATTAATTTTCGTTTTCCCAGATGTAGAATGGGACTGAAAGGGACCAGTTAAGTTCTCTCCAGGCCAGTGGCAGAACTGCTGTCCTGAGGCACCGTCACACGTTCTGCTGCCCATGCTGTGTGGGGCAGTGCTGACCAGTGAGGATCCTCCTTGTGCTTTGTGGGGGATCCTGGCCCAGAAACCTGAGCAGTTTCTCCTGGATGTTAGCAGGGAGTTTGTAAGTGGATCGAACTGAAGGCCCTCTGTACAAAATGCCATATTCAGGCAGTTTAGCTGTTCAGAGGGAAGTGAGTGGGGAGGACAGAGGAGCAATAATTTTTACCTTCAGACAAGCTTTACAGAAACACCAATAGCCTCTAAAGTTTTTGCGTCTATGATACAAATCTCTCAACCACTCGAAGACTGCAAGTTCTTCCCAAGAGGAAGGGAAAAGATGAATTCAGAAAATCGTATTAAAATGACTTAGATCTAAATGAAAACATGCAGGGAAGATTTTAACGCTTTTTAAGATATCTCTCTCTGTCTTTTTTGCCTGTAGAATTCTTGAATTACTGAGCTTGCTGTATTTGCAAATAAAACCTGTTTTCAGGCACCTTTTGCTTGTTAGTGTGCAGTTTGTCTTTACATAACCATGGCAAGACTAAACAGACTGAGTGAACCAGCCCCTGCCCATGCTCCTTTTCTTCCTTCAGTGTTTCTGAACCAGGGAGCTGCACAGACGTGGACTGCCATTGTAGGGTAGGTGCTTAGCTAAGTACTAAGGAGAGAACAGCATGGTTCAGGGAGAATATTTCTGTAAATTAACTTGCTAACTAGGGTGTGTTTAATATTAAAGTAGTGGGGTAGTTTGGGCAGATTTCACGTAATTAAACAGCTGCTCTGAGCAGTTACTGAAGTCCTAAGAAAGGTGAATTAAGTGGAGTAGTGGCAGAACTGCTGGTTTTAATATCTCGAAGTAGTGAGATATTGAGACATTCTAAGGATGCACTTCAATATGTAGATGAGAAACTTCTAAAGAATGTGAATGAAGCACCTGTAGAACCCCCACTCCTGCAAGGCACAAGGCAGGCCTGGATGGGGAGGGTGCCAGTGAGATGCTGACAGCTGAGGATCAGTCCACATCACCACATGTGGAGTAAGGACACAGCAGGGACAGGACCTGCAGAGCTGTTCCATGGTCCAGCCCACCCCGTGGCAGGGATGTAGCTCTCTGGTGCACGGGGCTTTGGCTTTTCCATCAGAGGGGTGGACTGGGGGTGAGAGCTGCAGTCTGGAGAGCAGAGCTGGAGGGGGAGGAAAGCTGGAAAATGCATGCTCTGAATGCAGGAGGGTGGAAAAGAAACAATGGTTCTCCCACCTTGTGGCACCTCAGCCTCTCCCTAACCAGCAGCAAGGCAAACCCCTGGGAGGCCGAGCCACACTTGGGCTGTGACCCCTCTCCTCTCCTGCTCTCCTCTGCCAGCTGCTTCTGGCCAGTGATGGAAACACAGTGGGTGCACACTCTTACAGGTCTATGAAATTAGGCTGAATAACACATTTAAAAGCTTTGCACATGCAAAGAAGTCAAATGCTTACTCGCTTAACTAAGATCATCTTTGAATTTATTAAGGCAAAGCAGACAAAATTCCCAGTCATGTTCTATCAAAAGCAGAGCTGTCATTGTTTACATAAACTACACCCTGCACAACCAGCCAGAGCTTGCTCAGGCTTTTGTTCCCTTATACAATTTGTTGTATTCCTTGAGTAAAAAGTTACCTGTCTAAAGTCATTGCCTGAAGTGCCCTTATTAATGATAATAGTAAAAATCCAGTGGAACTTGTCCCAGGTGAGTCATCCCCCACCATGGCAGAACAGACAAGCAGTGATGAAGCTGAAGAACAGCACACTCATAAATCAGAAGACCTGAAGGCAAGGAATGCAATCCCTTACTTGGTTGCATTATTATTGCTTTAAAAATAAGCTATTTCTGCCTCAGGGGAGGGTAAAGAAGAATATCAGCAAGGCACTTCCACCTCTTGTTCCTCGATGCAGGAACTCCAGGGGCAGTGCAGGCCCAGCTGTGGAAGTGCTTTCTTAGGTCAAAAGGCTGCTGTTGGGATATGGGGAAGAGCTGAGCTGGACAGGAAGGACGGTCAGGCCAGTGGGGCCAGGAGAGCTTGCAGATGTGGAGAAAAGGCAGAATTTGGGCAGTTGCAGAGTCGGGGATTTCTATTCCGGAAGAAGAGGAGGCAGGAGGTCAGTTTTGGTCTGAAATGCAATCTTCCCCACTATTAGGGATTTCTGGAATTCTATTGCAAGGCAGTGTGTGAACTCTGGGATGCTGCAGGAATGCAGAGGCACCAGAGCTCCCTCGAGGCCTGTGGCTCACATTGTGCCTGACTTGCAGCACCAAAGTTTATCCCACCACCTGTGCTGGGACAAAGCTGTGTCCATCCCCCTGAGCCCTCTTTCTGTGGCAGAAGCTCCCTCCTGTTCACCTCTCTGAAGTGTGTGCTTTAACACCCTGCTTTAAACCCCACTTTGCCACCATGCAGGGACTCTCTGCAGTGAGATGGTAGCAAGGCCTGACTATCCAAAAGCTCAGGGAAGTACAAAGACACGGTCCAACATGCCCTTCAGAGATGGTACTGTTCAGCTGAAATCCAGGCTTTTCCCTTTGTTCTGAAAGATTTAAAAGTGCTGAGGGATTACCCATGTTAGAACAGTCGTTATTCTGGTCTGGTTTCATTCACCCAGTAATTCCAGAAAGCTCTGCTGTGCTATATTGAAAGGAAAAATTTAATATTTTGTGGGAGGGAGTTCAAAAATGTATACCTGGAAAGAGATCCTGAATGTAGACAGATCTGTGACTCCTGCCTGAATGGGCTGGAAGCTCAATATGGAATTCACTTCATGCGTGTATTGGCTTGGCCCCACACCTTCCTATTAGCTTTACTTAAAAGCCCCCTTTGAATTACCTGAGCACTTTACTTCACATGTAGGCCAAAGAACAAATTGGACCAAAGAAGGACTGAAATGCAGGCACTGTTACTGCACTGTGTATAGTAAGGGTCAGAGGGAACGTTCAGGAAAACATAGCAGAGCAGCAGTGCCTTTGGGATGCTTCAGAAAACTGTGCATTATCAGCAGCTCTTCTTCCTTCCTTGTGGAATCATCTAAGGCACAACCTCCTGACATGCAACAGCTCTGTCTTTTTTTTAAGGAAATTGTTCTCAGATCTTTTAACCCCGAGTACCTCCCCAAATTCCTTCACAGCACCCCTGCACTCCTGTACCCAGACTTTGTGGAAAGCTCCTGGCTTGTCACTGTTGAACTGATAGCGGAGCGAAGGGACACGAATCGAGAGAGAATGCTGAGTGAATTTATTTAATTAGTAACAGATTTATATACACGCCAGAGGGCTATTCGGATTGTCTGGGATTCATCCACCCCCCGGGATTGATTGGGCCCAGGACCGCCTGTTTCCAAAGCCACTCTCAGTAACATGGAACTTATCTTATATTTAGTAAACTTTAGCAGAAGAAGGGAAAATTCCCATGGGAAAGAATCTGTGCTGTCACACCGGCTCTTGCAGCTGAAGCTGGAGGAAGGCCCTATGCCATGGAATGCACGGCTGCTGCCTTCCTGATCAGCCGCTCCGTCATTGGTGAATTTGGTCTCATCACATCACGTTCATTCAGGAGACACCTGGGAAAGGAGAAGGAGAGTGAGGAGTGGGTGAAAACATGGACTGTTCATCCAGTCCATGGATTAAACAGGCTGGGCTGAGGCTGTGGCAGAGCACACCTCTGACTTCCCAGCAAGGCAGATGTCAGCAGTCAGTTCACAGCAGCCTAGCAGTCCACAACACACACAGGTCACCAGGCCATATTTGAAGACAGAACCATTTGAAAATCAACTATTCTTGAACATCAACAAATCATCCATCCAGGCTGCAAGAGTGTACTTTGGGAATTGGAAACTATCGTACTTTCTATCCTGGTTAAATGTTGCAACATTTAACACAAATGCTTGCATATAATTTTAGCCTTCAATTTATTGGTTTGAGTATATTCATTACTTCTTACTTTTTGAGTATATTCATTATTTCTTACTTTTAGCAACAGTGCTACTTTCACAAATATTTATCAGGGGAAATACTCACCTTGCAAGGTTTCGTTTGGCCTTTGATTTAGAATTTAAAGCAGCATGAATCAATAACAGGTTGAAAACATCTCTCTGGAAAAAAGAAAGTCAGCAAAATACAAACTAATAAGTAATTCATAATGTATTGCTGGTTACAATGTCTTGGTTACCAAACTATTAAATTCACAGGAAAGAAACATACCAACATTATAAATAGTTAACCCTGCTAGTAAGTGTTTGCAAACAGGATTCAGTCACAAGCACAGTTCAGCTTTTCACTAGGACTGAAGTGCTGTTGATGATGTAAGTGCTTAGTGGCGGCTACTGAAAGGGGATCAAGTCAAATAAAAAAGTCTTTTCTAGATCTCCTTTACCTGAGCATCACTGCCTCCCATTTGCACCAGTTCATAACGGATTGGGTACAGCAGGTCTACAGCTTTGTCACAATTTCCATTTTCAAACTCTACAAAAGCCTGGCACAGTGGCAGCCCCAAGCCAGGAGCCAGGGAAAGCTGGTGGTCTTCACAAGGTGCTCTGCAGAATGAAAAAGTGGTTAACTTCCACAAGCCAAAGCATAAACAGGCATATTTCAATGCCAGTCTGCCACCTGCAGACAGGTTTTGTTTTTTACTCCACAAAGCCTGATGTTTCAGGTACTTGACTTAGGTCATATCTTTTGGTGTGGTTATGCTACTTTCACCTTTTTATTACTCATCCAGCAATCAGTTTTCATTCTCCTGAATATACCCACAAAAGGCACAAGCCCAAGCCCTCCTACCTCTGCAATAAACAGTTTGGGCTAGGAAAGTAAGAAAACTACAGTTTCTCTCCTGCTGACCCCACCAGAACATCCCACTGCTATCCTTTGGCCACACGTGGCCATCACTCCCTGCACACAGCTCCCAGTGTGACCCTGCAAGGCAGCTCCTTCTCCAGTCAGTGTTACAAAACTTCCTGTTTCTTGTCACTGGCTCAACCTTCATTTCCAGTAGGCAACACTGCCCTATGTGTTTATCATTCCTTAAACAAACTGTGGCATCCTAGAGGGATAAAAGTGCATAACAGATGCTCGTTTTAAGAAGCCAGTGATGAAAATGATGGAATAATTCCTCATTTCCACGTTTTGTCCGGCATTTCCATGGAAAGGAGCCTGTGGCACCAACCACCAGAGAGCGCCATGGGACACCTGACAAATTCCCATCTAACCTGCGGTAAATTAATCCAATCATTAATGTAACCCCTTCAGCTCACAGCCTGCTTTCTCAAGTAAGGAAATGAAGCTTTGTAATATGTCAAACTGCAGCTAAAAATGTACACGTGTATTATTAAGGCTGAAAGTAGGTGAAAGGAAGCACCGGGTGAAAGAATAAGTAGCACATATGAACACGTGTTCATTAAAGCTTCTGTGGTGTGCAATTTTCTGTACTTTATATATACTGACATACTTATATAAATAATAGAATAAATAATAGAAGATCTTTGCCATTTTCTACTTTAGTTACAGCAGACACTTAGGCTTGCTTTGAAAGATATTTGTTGTGATAAATGTTCTTAAAAATTACTGTATTCCTAGAAACTACATATAGTCAGGAACAAATAGTGACAATTTCAGGTTTTCTTTCCTTCTTTTTAAAGGCAAAGGAAGCAACAGGTGCTTAAACAGAGGGAAAAAAAGGTGTAGTGGGGGAAGGAATTGCATTTATATATATATCTATATATATATATATCATCTATATATCAACCTCTTCAAAAAAACCAAGGCAATTTACAGTCATTCAATACCTAAGGGAAAACAAACCCCCCATTGTTTGGATGTAGTACTTAAATATTCAACTTTTTCAAATAACTTAATTTGAAAGCGAAATATTCCAGATTATTATTTTAGTAGTACTTGAAACTTAATTTCCTGCAGATGGACTTAACAACACATCAAAGAGTAGCCATTAGAATATCACTACCAACTAATGTTCTGTTATTAAAGAACCTTTTAAACCAGAGCAGAAAAGAACCACCACAGACAGCTGATGTATCTTGTAGAATGTTCTTATTAATATACTTTACTCCTTGTGTGTAACACAGCTAAGTGTGACCCCTCTAAAAGGAAACAGACAGCAACTGCTGACATGGTGTCCATGACCTCAAACACAAAAGATTTCTGCTCAATAAGATAAGAAACCCCTCTAGCCATTAACTCAAAAAATAAAGATATAGATCTCCTAAGTGGTTGTTGCCCTGCTTAAACCAGATGTGTCCCAGTGACATGCTAAGGCAGGGAGGAGCATGTTGGAGCTTCAGCAAGCCAGAGACATCATCACCCTGAAGTTCAGAGGGATATTTACTGAACCTAAGCTGGGAATTGCTTTGCTTACCTGGCGAGTTCTTGCAGAGTTGTTAAAAGCTCCTCAGTAGTTTTGTGGTCTTTGGCTCCAAGGGAAGACATCAAGAAATGCACATCATTGAAGAGAAGAATGTGATCCTTGGTGTGCTTCTTCGTAACCCCAAGAAGATCCTTCCACCTGTCCCCAAGCTTTACACCTAAGAGTAAAAAATACCTGTCTCAGTAACACTGGCACATGCAAAAGTATGACTTTGCAATGTACTTTCAGTCACTCAGCATAAAAAGCATTCCTCCTGAACTCGAGAGAACATTTCCTGGTGTGGCAAAATCCACGCAGCAATAATGCTCAGCTGCAGCCTGCCTTGTCTGGGCCAAGAGTTTCTTGGCTGTCAGGAGTTTAAAGGCAATATTTCAGTCTGCACTGTGTGAGCTTCTGCCTTGATTATGAGATTGCTCATAATGTCTTATTGGAGGTGCTGCTCACCATGAGCCATCTGTAGCAATCACAAGGCACAGTGAGAAGATGGATTTAATAAAAACCCCAATAAATCATTAGTGCTTTAGCAGAACAGTGTGAAAACACTGTGTCCTCTGCCATGAACCCCAGTGTATAAACACTGACTTAAAAAGGGGAAATGCCACTGAGTCAGGAGAGTACAAAAAGCCAGAAGCTAATATGCCCATACTAACTATTTCAATCAGGATCAAAACAGAATGAAAAGGATCTAACTGGAAATTTACTCCCAGATATGGGTTTTTAGAGGTTTATGCACTTGATTGCTCAGCCTCACACCTCCAGGGACAACAGAAGTGAATTTGTCAAAGAAGAAGTATGTGATCTATGCCAGCTGGAGCTGACTGCTATGTCACACTGGCATGGAAAATGGAAGTTCTTGGGAAGAATAAAGCTTATGGACATTATTAGGAACTTTACACTAATGCTTTTCTCAAGTTTCTTCTGAAACACTGATTGAGCTTGCTGTGTAATTACACTGAAATACTTCCCCATGAATGGCAGGGGAAGGGAAAAAGAAAATTCCAGTTATTAAAAAAAATGGCCAGAGGATGTCCTACCTTCCAGATGAAGCCTGTACAGCATCGAACTGTTATCAACTATATCCAGGATGCTTCCACTTGCCAGGCACAGGGGAGCAATCTGTAATCAAAAGTACTCATAGGCTGGCCAAATGATGTACCAGTGGAAACTTTCTCAGATTATCAAACTTATTTTCACAGTACTAACTTAATTTTATCCTTCTATTAATTCAAAATTATCTGTTTTGTAATAGTCCTAATTGCATCTTTCTTGAATACAGGAAAATGACAGAAACTTACATGGCTTTACGTGTGCTGTTTTCCTCAGTAAATATGGAGAGTCACCACAGTATTTTATTTTTTTTTCAAAACTGTGCCACAAATATTACTTCACTCAGTCAAGGCTAGTAGGTAGAAATCTGCCCAGCAGCTTTCTTAATGCTTGCAGTATTTTTACAATCTTTACAAAGATGTGCCATGTTATCCAATTTGATACTGCTTATTTACAAAGGTTGTTTTGAAATCCAGACAGTTGACTTTGTACCTGACATGCAAAACCAGTTTTTGTAAAGGTGACTTGACTTTATGGAAAAACTAATTTACATCCTTTTAAAAGGTATGAATAAGAAACATGGACAGAAAGGAAATCAGTACCACTGTAGCTCTTTCAAGCACTCAAACTATGTAACACTCAAGTCCTTGGGGCATTTTCCCCAGAACTGCTGAGAAGGTGTTTCCCTAAAAGACTGTAACAACAGATGTAACCAATATTTATACACAGATCACACACTGTGATAGATTTCCACCTCACACAGAAGGAAGAAAGCACATATAGTGACCTTGCATGATCTCAGTAAAGAAAAAAAGTCTCCTACTCACGTGCTCGTCATAAATTGTCAAAGCAGCTTCATATTCCCCCTGCAAAAGCAAAGTGGTGAACATGGGGACACAGCAACCAAGAGCCAAACATATTAACACATGTCATAGCAGCACTTCAGGACTGCCTGAGCAAAACAAACCAAGTCACAGAAACCTCAAGCTATTCAAAGCAGAAAAACCTGGATTTAACAGGCAAAATGATTGCTATGTTGAGCTTTCATCTAATAATAAATACCAATACTGGCATAAGTTAAGCAAAAAGGAGAACCACGAGGTATTGCCTCTCATCCTAATGTTCCTTTCAGGGATTTTTGCAAAAATTAGTGTATCCCATGCTGTATGCAAAGAGATGGGAAAAAAACCAGTTTTAAGTAGCCTTCAAAAAAGCTATGTAGATAGGAAGTGGCAAAATAAATAAGCTATTGGACTCTGTTGAGAGTTATGTTCCTTCTACACTACTCTGCTTTCTGGCCAAAGGATGCTTCCTTTTCAAAAATGCCACATTTATCTCCTTATTCAGCTGAACCCCACGAGTGCTAAGCACTAAATCCAAGGAAATTCTGACAGGCTGGGTAAGATTTCAACCATTTTTAAAGGCTTTCAATAGTAAGAATTAATAACAATAATTAATAGCATTGGCAACCTAATTTAGAGTTTACAGCCTCTTTTTATACAGTCAGCAAATTCTGGGCCAGAAAATCAGGACTGAATTTGATACGAATTTTGTTAATTTTTGTCTCAAAATTAGAGATCTAAGTTCATCTTGCTATCAAATAACTGTGCTAAATGCAATCAGTGAGATTATTGGATCTTCAAAGATGCAATAACCTCACAACAGTATTTCAACATTCCAACAAAGATACTGAAACTTTTGACCAATGCAGTTAAAATTCTCAAAATAACTATAACAAAGGACTATGCCACTTTGTAAATGTGGCACTGTGCTATTTTATTTAAAAATCCCTTTAAACAGCTGACATCCCCCTGCAGTAAATCTTAGGTCTGCCTTTTAAAGAGCTTTAGATGACCTATCTGGACCATAAAGCACCTGTATGAAAATATCTCATACCTTTTCAATGTAGTATAAAGCCCAGTGCCAGTAATTATGGCAAGCAAGCATATCACTGTTCTGGAGAGGAAGAAAAAAAAAAAAAAAAAAGAGAGAAATTATTTACAAAATAACTTCCCTTTTCAAGTTATCTAGTCAGATTTCTGTTTCCTTCTTCAGCAAAACTGAGTACTTCAGGAGACACAAAAGAGACAAGAAATTTAAATCAGCTGCCAGGATACTTTCTCATTTGCTACACTTGCCCTTGCAGCTATTCAGAGAGACACCTCAAACCCAAGGTTTCCCTCACATCACTTTCCAGAGAAGAGTTTCACTTGGATGCCTCAGGATTCACCTTTCTGCAGCATCTTTTTTTAAAAATTTTTTAAATCCACATCTATAACGAGAGTAAGATTTGTCTCATCTAAAATTTAGGCGTCTTGTCTGAAATAACCTGGCCAGGTAGTGGAGAAAGGAGGATATGGAGGCCTGATGAGGGCCATTCATCACAGCCATCTAGAACCTACCTCAGACAAAGAGGAATCACTTTTTAAACGAGTTTTTCTACAAGCTACAGAAGCTGCACTAGATGCCAAACTCACTGGCTGCTCAGCAGATGAGATGAATTTTTGCTGGACTGCACCAACTTCGCCCTATCCTTTCCAGCTGGCACCAGAACTTCCAAACCTCTTCCCTAGCCTGCAGTTCAAGGCAATTGCAGTTCATTTTTGTGAGTGCGTTAAAAATAGACAAATAGAAATGTAGTTCCATAATCCTTTGGTGAAAACTAAAGTACCAGAAAGGTTCACCCCTCTCCTCCCACTCTCTCCCAGTTCTGTAGTTAAACTTAATGTTCTCACAAGTGGAAAAATCATCTTTATTGTCATACTGTAACATAACTCTAACACCCACTCTCAGGAAGCACAAAAGGTAAAGGTTCCCAATAAATGTCAGGGCCTTACAGTGCTAAGATAAACATTCTGGTAATCTTTGCTTGTTTAATATTAAATCACAAACCAAACCTGAGTAATGGAAGCAGTTAAGTGTTTGCCATAAACACTGGTAATATCAAGTTGAGTATCATACTGCCATTCCAAATGCCATACAAACAAGATCATGGAATTACCTGACTAAATAAAGCAAAACCTTTTCACTGCTGCTAAATTTGAGCTCTGAATAAGATTAAACTGCTACAGAGATGTGGGCTTACACTTGATTTTCTTTGGATAAAGAGTATAAGTCATAGAGACAACCATTTTAAGAAGCAAGAGTTAAAAAAAAAATTCGGTCCAAAAGTCAGTGACTGGGGTTTTTAAGGTATCACCCAAACTGTCAATCCCCTACATCACTGTTTCACTAAAACTAACATATTAAAAGACAACTTGCTTTCTGGGAAGAGACAGGTGTGAACTTCAAGCAACAGTTTTCTGTCTGCACTTCCAAGCCCAGTATCTGAATGCTTACCTTAAAAAATAAAACCAGCACAAAACCAGCCTTTCTAATCTCACTATCCAGTCCTGCCCTTTGGGTGAGGTGGAATAGTCAGCTCAGATGACTCTAAAATAGACTCTTGTGGGTTCTAGCAAATGCAAACCTCTGCTCTGAATATAACAGGCTTAATCACTGGGAAAACGCTGTCAAACACAAAATGAAGCTTCATTTACAGCAAAGATTATATGACAGACTAATTAACCTGTTCAATACTCTGAAAGATGGTATCAAACATGTTGGATATATAAGGTAACTGATACACTAGAAAATAACTAATACACTAGAAAAGGATAAGAGCATAATTTCTCTTTTCTTTACACTTGTTCTTTAAAATCCCCTCCCCACCCAGAAGCAAACCAGTATTTTAGGAGTGTTTTGAAACATCTGATTTTACTCTGTCATTTTCCACCTCATCTTAGGTCCCATGGGATTTAGCCAGGTCCTTCAACTGACTGTCAGTGCTCACCTCAGCCTAAGCAAAAAGCTTGTGAAAGAATCAGTGGTCCCTTTACTTTTACAACCACACCAATAATCACAAATGTAAATCACAAGTTTTACACCTGATGTTTCACCTATCTGCCATGTGTGACAGGGAGGGATAGTCATGTTCCTCATCACATGCCACTTCTTCCTGCCTCTTGCTTAAAATGCTGCATGGAGAGCAGCAGCACCTCAGGGAGGATTTCCTTTGACATGCAAACTCTGCATTGCTTCTAACAGGTCTGCAGATAAGAAGGAATTGCAGGCAGAGGACTCAAGAACTTGGCTGTGGGAATTACAGACAACCTAAAAGGAGCTTTTTAAGAGATGCCACAGAAATGTTTACCTTCCAGTTCTTTTCAGTTTCCTTCATGAATTCTAAGCCTTTCTCCACCTGTGCTTTCATTTCATTTACATGAGCTATAGTATGGACAGACCATGCATCTGTCTGATTTATAGCCAAAGCCTGTGAGTGAAAAACAGGAAAATATGATGAGCCTTACAAACTGGCAAATACAGACATTTATCACCACTTATCTAGAAACAGGGGACTACTTTTTACTTGCTGCATGTTAAGTACTCCCCTGTACCACTCCAACCAACCACAGCCCAGAAGACTGATTTGGACAGAAAAGGAAGAGAACATTTCTTGGCTGACTTTGCTTCCCAGCTCCTGCTGCAGGGAGATGAACACCTGCAGAACACTTTAAAATGCAGGCTTTGATGATGGCTGTGAAATGACATCTGTTTCACAGATATACATCAATGAAAGAGCTGTATGCACAGGCACAATATATTCCATGACATAGTGCCCTGCAGATAACTAGTGCTTTTCCAAAAAATGGCCAGCTCTGAGCATTCAGCCAATTCCTCTTCCTTGGCCCAACAACTCCCATTAGGCCTTTGGCATTTCGCAAAGTTAGTCAAATATAGTAAAGGTTAAGTTTTAGGGTTTAATCTCTATTGTCACTTTCAGCAGTTTGATGTAACAGTTTTGTCAAGAACACCCATTACAGATTGTGTCTGAGACTCCTGGAGGACAGGGATAATCCTGAGGACTGAAGAAAGTCAAGTATAACTACTATCTTTATAGAAAGGAAACAGGCCAGCTAATATTGATCCCCAGGAACATTGTACAGTTAATTGTTCAATAATTCAGGAATAATCCTCTAGGAAAAAAAGGGAGGGGGAAGCCAAACAGGATGGATTGTCAAGCGCAGACTACATCAAAACAATCCAACATTGTTTAATAAGAGCAAACAGCCAATTATACATGTGAGAAGCAGCAGATGGGCTGATACATGGATTTTATAGGAGTGTTCTGACCCCATCTGACAGGGCATGCTCATAAGTGAGGGAAATATAGTCCAGGTGAAACTGCCTTGGTGAGGCAGAGATGTGAGAAGAGTTATCAACAAGCCTCACAAAGCTTTGTGAGCATTTCCATGTTGAGCTTTCTCTCTTTGCTACTTTGACTAACAACTGGCAGAAACCACCACCCTGTCTGAGAATCCTCAAGCCTTTTAGCACCAACAGCAGGCAGTTTACCTCACGGGCAACCTTCTCAGCACGGTCAAAAAGGTTTGTTTCCACCAGTCCAAAAGAGTAGTAGCCCTTCACGTAGCTAACAAAAGGGGGAAAACCAGCACATCATCCATTTATAACCAGGTTTAATCCAGGACTGAAAAAACATACTAGAAATAGCATTTCACCCAAAAAAGTCCTTGCAGTGCAATTCACAACAAGGGTTCAGGCTTGCAGCATCCAGAACTACTAAGGTAATTCTCAGGGGAAATGAGTGACCCAGAGACACCAGCATGGGAAACAGTGACAAGATGCACACCTGAATGGACATTTCCATCTCTGGATGAGGTGGAATCACCAGCTACATAGAACCAGCTGCTGACCTCCATAACAGCTGCAAGGTGCAGAATTAAAAGGCTGGAAACGGGACATTGCTGTCACCAAAAGTATCTGAGCATCTCCAAGGCAATCCTCTACATTTTCCCCAGTGCCCACAAAGCCACAGGAGGGCACTTTCACATGGAGCAGCCCTTGAAAACTGGTTGTACATCATTCCAGTTAAGTCATAAATGCCCAACACAAAGGAAAATTAGGGATGTTATATGCACCTGATTTATTTAATGGATCAAGATGAATTTTTTTTTTTTGAAGAAATGAAGAAATTTTGCCACTGCCCTGGGTGACAACCTGATTTTATCCTGTGTGTTACACACCATGTGCTATATTTGACAGCAGTGACAGCAGTGAGACACAGCTCACTTAAGAAAAACACCTCAACAACAGCGTCAAGAGGGGTACTAGAGACATGTTCTACCTGTGGTCAAGTTTGATTAACTTCTAGATTCTTGATTTTTGTCTACATGTCTGTTTCCAAAAGATCCTAAACTTATAAGTCTAAACTTAAAAACCACGTATTACCATGTAAAGAGCAATTTCCACATGAAGCATGACCCACCTGCTCAGTGGAACATCAGGTGTCCAGAAAGGATAAACACGGGCAACAGAATCTCGCATCTGACGTTGATATCCCAGGTAGAAATAAGTGTCATGGGAAAACTTGAGGGCTAGCAGGTCAGTTGGATGGCTCTGCAGAATCTGCTCCCATAGATCACAAGCTTTTGGAAGCTGGCTAGAAATAAAAAAAACTTTCCATCACTGAAAGAAGGCACATGTGCCTGCTCCTACTGTTGGTCCTGAACTCACACTATGCTGAAAAATGGAAAATTCAGCATCAAACGACTTACTTTTTGCCTTAAAGGAATTTTTTAGTCTTTTCTAAGCTAATAATGGCATTATCATCATTTGGCACCTTCTGAGAAATCTTATGAAAGAAACGATCTTGGGTTACACCAAATCACTGTAACACACAACGAAGATGAAACAAGTTTACACCATAAATTAAAAATTTTCCTACAGGGCTGAATAGTTCCTACAGGGACCCACCATAATTAATGGAACTTGGTAAGTGCAAAGACACCTCCCCTCTCCTTTTGTGGGAATCAAACCCAGTGGCAGAGCTTCATAGCTTCCTCACTTCCTTTGCTGAGATGTGAGGCAACTCCATGCTCACCCATTTGTTTGGCAAACAAATAATGAAAGTGAATCCTCAGCCCATACATTCTGCAGTTCATACAGATTTATCATATGGAATGAAGCAGTGAGCCTCTACAGCACTTGTGACACTCTAATCTCCCTGATTTACAGAGAAATAGGTCATGACATAGGGAGATGAGAGAAGTCTGTAACTTTCCTTCTGTGCATCTGAGTCTGGACCCCACTGTAGCCAAACACTTCATTTCCTAGTTCTAAACCACACTGATGGATCTGTGGCAGATTTAAAAGGTGGAGTGCTTAGTGCTAGGAAGTGGTGGCAACAGAGCACTTCACCTCCTACAGCGCTGCTCACCAGCTAGACACGGCACTTAGAGTGGAGAGAGAAGTTTGGGGACAACCCATGACATGCACCCCAATCCTTTGCTAGATGCCAGCTCACATCACACACCACTACCTCCAACCTTCACTGCTGCCTGCAGCAGAGAAAGGGAACTCCTCCCTGTCCCTCGAGCTGAGTGGCAGAGGACTCACCCCCTGGCAAACACGTCCAGCGCTGCCACATGGAGCCTCTCCCGCTCCGTCAGTGGCTGGGACTTGGAAAGAGCCACCATGGCTGTCAAGGCACGCTCCAGCTCCCGGTCAAGCCTCACAGTCCTTCCAGTGCCAATCAGCTCCAAGCCATTGGAAAGGACGTGTCCCATGGCTGCAGGAAACAGCACAGCTCCAGCTCAACTCACAGCAGCACCTTCAGCTCCACTAAACACCACAGGAGCTGAGTATTTTCAACAAAACTGACTTGTGGCCACACAGGTCCGGGAAGTCTCCCAAGCCTAAAGTTCTCAGGAGGTTTTCATGACAGCTACTTAAATATTATGTGAAATGAAAAGAAAAAAAAAACCCACACAGAAGCATTCTGCCTGCTCTAGATTTTGAGGAAGTTTTACAGAATTCTATAAATTATCACCTTGCCCTTGCATAAAGAAAGTCAGTTAAATACCAAGACAACAGGCACTAACCCAGCACTTTCCATGCTCAGAATCAAAGATTATACTCACTAAAGTTTGGATCTGCTGCTTTTAGCTTGGAGAGACATCCCTCAATACCTCCAAGGCTCTCATTATTGGTCCAAGTTGCATACTGTATGAGAAACAGAGTGAGAGAGGCTCAAGAAATCCTCCATGACACTGGACTACTTTTTGTTCTCACAGACATTTAAAATTCAAAATTAAGCAAGGCAAATGACTAAAAGACAAATCTTGCATTCAGGTAGGTTTAGTGTAGTAGAAAAACAGAAAAATTGAGGTTTAACATAGTTCAGTCACCAGCAGAACCAATTACCCTGGATTTCCACGTGGTTTATGCCAACTGGCTGTTTTGCCATTATTAAGTGGAACAAGCACGTGGCTGAGGTGCAGCACCTGGCACAGCCTGCTAAAGGCTGAACTCCTCTGGCAGCCTGATTTTGAGGCTCTCCCAGCTGATAACAAACTTAAATATCAACTACAGTAAAGACTGTTTCATGCATGAGTCCCTTCAAATCACATGTTCTTAAGCTTTTGGGTCATACCTGCGTCAGCACAGCATCGAAGAGCTTACAGGCTTCATTGCTGGTCGTGGACAGGGCAAGTCCAGCATCCTGCCAGGCCTGCACAACAAACACAAACGTGGTCCTTTTACACCCTCATGTTCCGGGCTACACTGACAGATGTTCAAATCAATGCTGTTCTGATATTTTCATCAGCTATGCATTTTTAAAAAGAGAAGTTGGAAGGACAGTGTGAGGCATACACAAACCTTTTGTTCAGTTGTGGTTACATCTAAGACTCAATTAGTTGGAGCTAGTAGTGAGACTAAAGCAGCCAACAATGACCAAGTGTAGCAGAAGATCTCGATGGGTTGCCCATCTCATCATGACAGTGCCATTCTGAATTCATTACAGCTGTTGGTGAGTTCCTCTGCTGCAGGCACACCTCGTGTGATGCGGAGACATGGTACAATAAAATCCTGTTCTCCTATAATCTATAATTTTCTATATACAATAATGTTCTTCTGAATCAACTTGCAGGCCAAACAGCCTGGCAGAGCAAATCCACTAAGTCTCTGGAGTTAACCAACTGAAAATTTGGATCACAGATTTATACACAAGCCTGACAAAAATAAGAACGTGGGCAAAGGAAAAAGCTAAAAAGCAAAACAGAATTGGGCTGCCATAGATTCTAGTAACATAACATGACTGAGGCACAACATCTCCTGGCTGGCTGCTGGAAAATGAGCAGAGTTCATTTGAGAAGCTGCCCCAATCACTTCAGCACTACTTTAATGCAGCACACGGAAAATACAGGATAGACATATATTATAAAAACAGACCTAGGGCAAGCTAATTCAGATTCTCCTAAGGGGGCTTAGTCCTTCCTGATGCTGCAAGAACTCAGCTCCTCTGATTTTACATTTTAACGTACTTCCTAGCTATAATAATCTGTCAAAATTTTTAAGTCACCAGGCAAAGACAACTTTGTTAATATATCCTAAAGCTTTCCCACTGTGATTGGATTAAAGGCTCACATTCCAGCAGCTGAAGCACTTGAGTCTTCAAATTACATGCTTGAAAAACTAGACCTGAATCTAAAATTACATATTTTCTTTACAATTCATACTATAGCCAAAATTGGATACCGAAATTGGCCGGAATAAACTTCCTAACACAACTTGAAGCATTAGAAAGCAGGCATTCTATATCTGCACAGGACACACAGAGGATCTCTCCTTGTTCTGTGGGTACAGTGAGACTTTGCAACAAGGTCTTTATCCATCATAATCACACATACTCATTAAAACGTGTTTCTTATCTAACACAGAACTAATTCCTAGAACGAATTTGCATGCATCTGCTTTCTACTGGAAGTTCTTTTATAGTCCTGGAGAGTCATAAAAAGGGGTCTCTGGTGGTCCTATTCACTAAATGCTTTGATATTAAAGGTGACCTTTCCTTGAACTTTTTCTTTGGGTATGTGCTGTTGCTTCTTTGTTACATAACTTGCCAAAAGATCACTGTAGTCCTTATCTGTTTCTCCACTGGTTCCAGCTATGTCTACCATCCTGTGTGCATACCTTTAAATCCCTTTATTGTTTTTTGCCACTTAGTCCTTAAGCTCTATTCAGCAACCTTGGGGGGAGCTGAAAATTTTTATTCTCTATGTCACTCATCATCCAGAAAAAGAATAAAGAGAAATGTCAAGCAGGTGGCAAGGTTAGGCTTGCTGCTAGCAGGCTACCTTCCATGGTGCCCTGCAAAGTAGGCCAGGAGCCACCCTCAGCACAAGTCATCAAAACCAAGCTTCATTTGGAGCAGGTCTCTGCATCACTGCCTGTTTTACTGCTTAACACAACAGCCTGAAGTGCTTGCCAAGCAGAAAATGATGTCCCATTCTGAGGGGACTTGATGCTGATTCACAGGAATGGCAAAGCCTGTGTGTGAGCACAGAACCAAGCAGCAGAAGAAGGGTTAGTGGAAAATGGGCCTGCATCCATCACTAAGGACACTGCCGATCTTCTAGCTGTGTGCTATTTCCAGCCACTCTCGAAAGCCTCTGTCCTGCTATGGCTACAGCCCACCCGACTCACTCCTTCCTCACTGGAAAACTCCCACTCTGACAACAGGGGAATGGCAGCAAGGCTCTGCCATGTCAGGGATGCCACTACTCTGGCACTACTCTGTGCCACTGCTAGCACACAAGGACAATGGGCTGCAGGGAAGAACCACCCCACAGCAGCTGCTGGCTCCTGAGAGACATAAAAGATGTGCTCCAAACCTAATCTGTCGTTGCCAACTAAGAACTAAAGAACTACTGGGACCACAGAAAAGACAGCATCCCCTGTCCTCTGGGATGTACACAAGGGGTCCTGCCCACACTACTTGGGACACTCACGCCCTGGGGCTTCTCTCTAGTCAGGTATCACACTGTGACTGAAGAAAGCCAGGAAGGAGTGTGAGTGGGCAAAAATCAGCCTCAAGAGTCTGTAAGGCAATTATCAGTTCCCCTTCCCACAGAGGCTGCCTTTGGGTTCTCTCACAATGATCTCCTACAAACCTCTCTCTAACTCCAGAAGAGAGTCTCCTCTGTGATGCCTCTTGTATTAGAGAGTTATGGCCTTTGCTCTTCTCACTGCTTCTTGGTGAGACCAAAGCTTTGCCCTTTCCCCTGCTCTAAGATCAGAGTTCGGTCATGAGATCTGGTGACTGTTTACTTGTACTTTTTTCTCTGCTAGAATCTTAGCTGCCTCTGAGAATTGTGCTCTCTGTGGGCTGCAGTTGGCACCTCTTGTATTCCTTGCGTGACAGATCCCCAGAGCTCTCTCAATCACGCACCTGTCACACACAATCTTCAAGACTTTGTTTTAACCTGTCGCTGCCTTATTAACGAAACCACAACCATAAAAGGAGTTTATCAGAAAGAGAGCATGCAAGTGACTAATAAGTAACCAGCTCCTACAGGTCGCACCCTTTGACCCAAGGCTTTTAATCGAAGGCCTGACCCACTTCGGAGGCCCACGGAAAGGGCAGGTGGGTGCCGTGGGACCCCTGCACCGGGAACAAGACCCAGAGATGCTCTCACACGGGTCTGCTTCCCCAGCAGAAGGGATGGCTGCAGCGACCCTTCCCCACTTTCAGATCCCAACTGCAGCTCCCCTCCTCCGAAACCCACCCGAGTGTATGAGGGGGAGCTCCAGCCACAGCGAGCCCGGCTCAGCTCCCCGCCCGCCGCAGTCCAAAGCCCGGCGGCAGCCCCCGGGACGCCCACGGAGGCCGCCCGGCAGGCGCAGGGCACGGGCAGAGCCGAGCCGCCCCTCGCAGCCGTGCCCCGCTCACCCTGCAGCCCCTCAGCGGTGCCCTGCCCTCGCAGCCGTGCCCGCTCACCCTGCAG
>VZTJ01005471.1:48744-118135 GCA_013397795.1 Orthonyx spaldingii
CCTCACCGGTGCCCTGCCCCCGCGGCGGTGCCCGCTCACCCTGCAGTCCCTCAGCGGTGCCCTGCCCTCGCAGCCGTGCCCGCTCACCCTGCAGTCCCTCAGCGCAGCCCCTCAGCGGTGCCCTGCCCTCGCAGCCGTGCCCGCTCACCCTGCAGCCCCTCAGCGGTGCCCTGCCCTCGCAGCCGTGCCCGCTCACCCTGCAGTCCCTCAGCGCAGCCATGGTCCCGCCGCAGCCGCGCGGCGCGGGCCGAGGGGCGGGGCCGCCACCGGCGGGAGCGGTGGGTGCCGGGTGCGCGCGGAGCGCTCGCGGCGCCGCTGAGGGACCGCTGCGGGAGTTCGTTGGCGATTACCGGCCCCCAGATCTTTGTTCCTCTTTCCGGACCGCCTCCGGCCTCCGGTGTCCGAGGTTAAATATTGCTCTCGCCGGCTGCCCATCGGAGGAGGTTCCGGTGCCGCCGGGCTGCTGTCCCAGGCGTTCGGCCACCCCAACGAGCAGCGCCCGGCAAGGCCGGGCGTCCTCCGCCCCGGCCCCTCCGGCCGCGATGGCCGCGCTCCTCCTTCTCCTCCTGCCGCTGCTCGCCTGCTGCCGCCGCGGCTCGGCGGCTTCCCCTGTCCGTCTCCGGCCGTCACCCCTGCGGGTCAGCTGCCCGGGCCCTCACGGCCAAGTCTCCCAGCGGCAGGAGAACGCGCACAGGGTGCCGTGCCTGTGGAACAGCACCGTGACCCTGCATTACCAGCCCGCCTCAGGAGTAGGGGCGGAGGTGGAGGAGGAGGAGGGGAAGCCACCATCCCCACCTTGCTGCCTCTGGTACCTGAACTCGGCCTCTGTGGGGAACACATCACGCTGGTCAGGCCAGGTGGTGCTGCAGACAGGACAAGCCCCCTCACCCGGGACCTCCAGCCTTCTTACGGTGCAGTGCTCGTCTGCCTCCTGCGCTGCACCCGAGTGCCTTCACCGCAACGTGAGCGTCGAGATCTCGGCGCAGGACGTGCGACTGTTCGTGCTTTGGCCGCAGACACACGTTATCCGCGTGTGGCAGCCGGTGCAGCTGGGCTGGTGTGCACGCCTCAAGAGTGCCGGCTGGCAGTACCGCTTCAGCAGCCAGGGAGGCGTCCCCTCCACCCTCCTCCTTCCCAGCACTGAGCACCAGGACACACCATCTCCTGCCATCTACCCAACGGTTGAGTTGCAACAGACCTGTGCCACCTACTACAGCTACCGCTTGACTGTGCGCTACAGGCACCCCGGCATCCACGTTGCTTTGGTCAGCATCGAGCAGATGCCTCACATAAGCCTCAACCTGTCTCTCAAGGTGGAGCCTGACTTGCTGCACGTCCTCAGTGTCAGCTCCAAGCTCCTTAGTGTTCCTCAGCAGCCCCTCAGCTTATCCTGGTGGCTTCAGCCCCTCTCCCTGAGTACACTTGCCTACAGACTGGTGGACACACAGGCTACAGGAGGTTGGCTCCGCTCCTACAGTTCATTTACGCTACCGAGCAACTTCTGTGCCATTTCTACACCTCAGAGCTTGGATGGGATGGTGGTGGCCAGCACTTACTTCCATGTTGATGGAAGGAGGTTTGAGGAATTGACAGGGGAACTGCACCTGCTCAATGGTACCCTGAGCTTAACTGCTGGCAAAGAAACTCCCATCCACGTCAACCTTTGCCCAGGGAAGACCAACAGCAGCACTTACATTTTCAAGTACAACCAGGGAACATTTTACACATCTAAAGGAAACAACAGCACTATTTCCACAGATCGCCCTAACACACGTACTGTGTTCTACCAACACAAGGAGCTCTCCTACTTACTCACCATAGAGTGTGTGGCCTTACAGAGGTACAAGTTCAACATGTACCTTTATATGAATCAGAAGAGGGCTTTAAGTAGGTCTCTGGCAGAAAGAGACCTTGACATCCACATTTTCAGCAGTGGCCATCCTTCTTTGCAGAATTTTAGTTATTTAGTGTGGTTTATCCCTGCACAGCATCCGATGCTACAGTGCGAGTGGACCTTCTATCTGCAGCTTTTTGGCACAAAAAAAGACCATGTTGTCCAGAGTAGCACATATACATACAACGACCACATAAAAAATGCCACGCGGTTTGTCCGTCGCTCTGCTTTACCCTTTGATGCAGAGAAATACACGGGGTTTGTGGCAAAAGTGAACTGCACCAGCAGTGCACCTACACCGGCTCTTTTAAGTGTCAGGATCAGAAACCGTACTGCAAAAACCATAGAAGCACCAGTGGTTTGCGAGAAAAGAGAGTGTAGGATAACCAGGCTGTGGATTCAGAGACCTGATCCCAGAGCCATTATCTTGTACAAGAAAAGAGCATTATCTTTCTACCTCTTTGTCAGGTTGGACGTAGACTGCTACACTGGCATATCTATCATGCCCTTTTGGCAAGTCTTTCGTGTTAAGGACACAAAAACTGAGCCAGACTGGTCACATCCAGTAAACACTTCTGAAATGTTTGGCATACGAATGATACATTTAACTGTTCCCAGTAATACTTTAGATTATGGGTTGTATCTGTTTTATTTCACTGTTGAGATAATCCCAATTAGGACCTCAATAGTCCTCAAGGGCAAAGATATGATTTATGTTCAGATTGAGAGAGCTGATCTACTGGCAAATATTTCGGGAGGCTCGGTTCGCACGGTGGGTTTTTCTGAGAGCTGGACTCTTGATGGCTCTGAATCCTCTGATCCCGATTCACAGGAGGGACAGATGATATTTACTTGGTACTGCACTAAAGACTCGGCAGACTATCAAACCATGAAATTCAGCCAGAAAAACAGATGCCATCCATTCCAGAATGATTTGAGATGGATAACACCCTCAGGTCCCATTCAAAACATACCACCAGAATCCCTCCGAGGAAGCACCTTATACTACTTTCGCCTGGTGGTTCAAAAGGGCAGAAGGAAGGCCTATGCTGATCAAGTTGTAGAGGTGGATCCTGGCCCCCCACTCATTCTGAATGTGCAATGCCTTGAAAACTGTGGTAGGACTTTAATTCCAACAGAGAGATTTGCCATAGCTGGAAAATGCTCGAACTGTAAACCAAGAAACAAGCCACTATACTACTGGTCCCTTTTTTCAGACACCTCTAAAGAAATTCATTTTGATTGGGATTCCCATACATCAACAGGGAGGTCTGGGGCTTACCTATCTATACATGCTCTGACTTTCACAAAGCCTGCATATCCATCCTACGTACTTCACTTAACAGTAAGTACTTGGGATGGTAGGACCTCATCCTACAGAAAACCCTTTACAGTAAAATCTCCGCCTCGGGCTGGCAGGTGTAACATCAGCCCACGCCGTGGTACGGCCTTTCTGACAAAATTTGTTGTTAAGTGTAGAGGATTTTCTGACAGCCATTTGCCTCTGAAATATAAAGTGATAGTAGCTTCCAACGTACCCAAAACTACCAAAGTAACTTCTGTGGTGGAAAACACATTTGGCACAATTCTGTACTTTGGTTCTGAGCCTAAAACTCCTCCATCTCCTCTCCCAATTGGAGTGCCCTCTCACAGGTACACTTTGACACTTTACATCCAAGTCCGTGATTCCATCGGGGTGTTTACCCAGGTGAGTTTACGTGTCTATGTAAAGAACCCACTTAAAACTCAGTCCCTTTCGCCAGTGTTTCACGAACTGCTGGCCTCGGCAAGCCGTTTAAGCGCATCGACATCCGCTCAGCAGGCTGGGGATCATCTTAGGGCTGGTTATTTGGCTTATCTTGCAGCCTCACTCTTAAACTATGTTAAAGACACACCAACTTCCCAGCTCCCTCAGGCTCAGCTTCGGGAAGCCGTGGTTAAAACAGCCATGAATATTTCGGTAAACAGCATCATGGAAGTCAACCAAGTAGCGGCTGTTCTTTCTGAAGTCACAGAGGCAGTTGAGAATATGAATGTTAGGTCACAAGACCTTGCCATTGAGAAACTGACAGAAGTAACAGGAGTTCTGAAGAGACAGAGGAGTCAGGTCCATTGGTCTGAGGAAGCAGAAATTCAGACCAGTGGAATACTAAGATGCTTGTCCAACATCCTGAGAGCTGATCTTCTGCGTCTCAAGAATGTCAGTGCAAATGGAATTCAACATGTTTTCTCCATCATAGAAGGTGTAACAGATATCGTTTTCTGGGGAAAAGTCCCTGGAGAAATAGAAACTCTAATGGAAACAGGACACTGGAATATCACTCTGAAGAAAAATGAAGCCTGGAACATCACAAATGCTTTGCCTGCCACATTCACCTGTGAGAATTGTTTTTATCCAACACTGAGGAAAGATGATTCAGGATTCACCCAGGATACTGTGTTTTCCACTGCCATTTTTGAGTTTGATGAGAGCCCCTTCCCTTGGTTAGGTTACACATCAGATATCATATCAATGGTTTTGGGGTTTAAAATGGCAGAGACTAAGGCTAATGGGGATATACTTCCATTCATGCCTGAAAGAGCAGACATTTTTCTTGGCAGGAAAGGTGGAGTTACAACTTTTCATTTAGTAATGGGACCCGATAAAACAGAAGCTTACACAACTGGAGGATTTAGTTTTGAGGCCAATAAAACTACCACGAGCATATACTTCCAGATCATGACAAAATTAAAAGTTACCTTCAAGGTGCTGGTATTTGCAGGTACCAATCTCACTCACGCTCAGCCTGTGGCCTCGTTCACTGCTTATCACGACATGCCAACAGTTTCAAGTGAAAATGAGACAGACACTGCTGACTGCAGAATTACAGGTCCCTACATTGTGTGTCTCCCCGAGTCCCTGCTGCTAGACATAGTGCAGGGAAGTGGCGCAGACACTCAGAACGTCTCCATTGTCTTGGTGACACACTATATCTTAAGGTACCCAAACCGGAAAGTGGTGGGCATATACATTTTTAATGACCACTGCCTATTTCTGGATGGGGTTGGAAGTCAGTGGAGCAAAGAGACGTGCAAGGTTGGCTCCTTGACCAACTGGCAGAAGGTACAATGTGTCTGTGAATCCAGGCGGAAGCGCAGGAGCGTGCCAGCCCTTCCTGCACCCAACATCAAGTTCCTGGCAGCCAAAGTAGTAGTTCTTCCCAACACAGTAGATCTGGGGAGAAACCTGATAGCAGACTTACCTAAAAACCCACTGACCCTCATAACAGTGCTCTCTATTTTTGCCGCCTTCTTAATTTTGTGCTGCTGGGCCATAAGAAGAGACAAGGTTGAGAAGGAAATCAAGTACATTATCGTTCTGCCAGACAACGAGGCCTCTGATGAAGGGAGCTTTTTGGTCACTTTGTACACAGGCAGTCGCTGGAATGCTGGCACCAAAGTAGAGGTCTTCCTGCAGCTCATTGGCCAGCACGGCAGGAGCTCATTCCGTTGTTTATGGCACCGGCCTTCTCCAGCTTTCCAACGGGGAAGCATTGATTGCTTTCTGATAACTACTAAGAGAAACTTGGGAGATATTCGTTCCTTCAGGGTCAGGCTCAATAACGAGGGCACATCTCCAACCTGGTTCTTAAGCAGAGCTGAAGTTGAGGACATGTCCACCAGGAAGGCCTGGTTCTTTATGTGCAGAAGATGGCTTTTCCTTGACAAGAACAATCCCTTACGAGACTGGAAATTTTCTGTCACAGACCCCCAGACGCCTCTACCCAAATATGACTATTTTCTTATTAATTTTAACAGGAGACTGACAGAGTACCATCTGTGGCTCTCCATTTTTGCTCCTGTTATTGCAGGGGGCTTCACTAGGTTCCAAAGGTTGTCTACGTTTTTAGCAGTAATATTATTCACCTTGCTTGTTAACATTATGTTCTTTAACGCTGAAAGGGATGAAGAAACTCCAATATACCTGAGGTATTTGAGATCAATAACAGTAGGAATTGAATGTGCTTTGCTTACCCTCCCTGTGGAAATGTTAATAATTGCTTTATTTAAGTATTCCCAGAAGGACCCTCCTCCTGTTGTGACTAAGATGTACCCAAAGGTAGATTCTAGGTACTGGAACAATTGCATAATATCTGAAAAAGATGCAAATGTAATTGACACAGAGGAGCAGACGATAACTGTGAATTCCCCCCAGGCTGGTAGAAGGTCCCAGAAGTCACAATTTGCAGAAGGGAGCATCTTTTCCAAAGGGAGGAGACTAAGCACTACCATCAGGCAGCTCCGTAAGATCCCAGACACGGA
Source organism: Orthonyx spaldingii (assembly GCA_013397795.1). Taxonomy (NCBI): domain Eukaryota; kingdom Metazoa; phylum Chordata; class Aves; order Passeriformes; family Orthonychidae; genus Orthonyx; species Orthonyx spaldingii. The sequence goes on from VZTJ01005471.1 coordinate 54,941, forward strand.
GCCCTTGCTGTGCTGGTGGTGTGTCGCTGTGGCCTGGGGACTGGTTCTGGCCATAACTGTGCTCTCATCCTTCTTCATTGTGCTTTACGGTTTGTCCTATGGCTACCAGACTTCCCGAGAGTGGCTCATAGCATCTGGAACCTCCTTTCTTGAGAACGTGTTTTTCCATTCAATTCTGAAATCCTTACTGTTCTCGGCTATGAGCACAATTCGTCCAAAATACACTGAAGACATCAGATGGGTAACTCAGGAAAAGCATGTGGAGATTAACTTGGCTGAAGAAACCGGGAGAGATACCTGAAACTTGCTGATGTCAGAGGCACCCAGCAATATAAGCCTTTGGAAGCTGATAGAAGCAAACATGCTGAGAAGGGCAAAAGTTAAAATAAAGGTACTTATTTTCATGAAAGGTTTCATCAATCACCTTGTCTTTTTCTCACTGCTATTAAATTTTACATATCCCACTGAGAATGCCAACAGTTTCCACTACAGCCAGTCCCTCAGCAGAAGCTGCTTTCAAAAAACTTCCCCACCCAAGTTTTGTGGTTAAGCATGACCTTGTATCTCACGGCAGTACCAACTCCTCTGCCCAGTTGGCAGAGGTGATGCCCAAGGAGCCAGCTCCGTGCAGAGCGTGGCTGTCACCTCCGGCTGAGCACACGCTGATAGAAGAGCGAAAAACAGCCTGAGCGCCGGGAACGCCGGCGTGTCCATCCCGAGGGCTGAGAACATCTGGGTGTCCGTTCCGAGGGCTGGGGTCACGCTGGGGACACGCTGGGGATACGCTGGGGACACGCTGAGGACACCGGAGCGCCCATCAAGGCCGGGGCGGGCAGTGAGGGAAGGCAGGACGCGTTCGCGGGAGCGCGGCGCCCCCTGCCGGCCGAACGGCGCCCCGGCCCCCCTCAGGGAGGCCCCGGAGCCGGAACGGGAACGGGAAAGGGAAAAGGGGGGCGCCGGGAACTGTGGGCAAGTGGGCGCCGGGGGCGGCGGGAACGGGAGTCCGGCGGCAAACAGGAGCTCGGGACCGAGCCGGAAATAGGGGGGTGAGGGTGGGGGGAGAGGCAGACNGGGGGGCAAAAGGAATTGGGAACTACGGGTGGGGGGGTGGTGGTGGTGGAAACGGGGACCCAGGGAGATCCTGGGGCAAACCGGGAACCGGGGCGACGGCGGCGGGAACCGGGAATTGTGAGGCAAACGGGAGCCGGGCAGAGAACTGGAACCCGGGCGGGGAACGCGAGCCAGGGGAGGGGGAACCGGGAGCGGGGGAGGACAGCGGAGCCCGGGCGGGGGAAGCAGCTGCTGACTGGGCACTGCCGACCACGAGACACTCACGGTTCCCGAGCTAGGGGCCACGCTGGATTATAATTCATTTATTTCTTGTCAGGGGTTTTAATACAAAGTACAGTCTTTGTTTAACAGAGTGTGGTGGCCACAGATTGCTTTTTGTGAGGAGGTTTGCAGGGGGAGGTTTGAGCTACAGGGTGGAGCCTCGGGGGGGGGCTGGCAAGAGGATTCCAGGGGAGTTCAGCTGTTTGAGGACACTGCTCTTGGAGATCCACAAAGAAGGAACTTCAAGGAGTCTAGGGAACTGAGGGGAAACCTTTGTTTCCTGCCATATGTGAACATCTCCAATATGAGGTTGCACTTGAACAGAGTGGTGTTGGGATCTCAGCTTTGGACACACAGGACAGTAGAGCCATGGAAAGAATGAGATACTCATCTTTAAAAGTGAGGTGAAGGTAGGACGTTTGCAAGAAGTATGAGAGATGGGGTACCATAGTATCCCACTGAATCTGCTCTGAGAATCCAAATAACTGCCTCCATGTTTCTGTGTTGCTTGAAATGGTCTCTCCGCTTAAGGAGAGGGGTTAATCACATGGCTTTCCCTCACACTTAATCCAGACTTGCTCTGTAAGACACAGAGGGGTTGGTAGAAGTCTCTATAAACACTGCAGGATGCCTTCAGAACAAAGCCAGTTGTACCTTGGGTGTGATGCACCTAATAATCTCTTAAGGTTTCTTCCAGCTCTAGGCAACTTTGAGCCAAAGAATTGGATCTGTGCACTAGTAGTTAGTAAGGATATGTAACTATATTCTTGCAATTGAAATGGCATGTTTTATATAAGCAAAATTTAAGACCTTCATGCTTCTGGATCCCATACCAAAAATATTCTCCTCATGCCCTAACTCCCCATGTAAATTACAGGCAAAGGAGCTGTTACAATGAAGGCATTAGTGATACCTTGTCTCACTTTGTGTCTTGCCTCAGAGTCTGTGATCTCTACAAAGACGACAAAGTTATGTCCAGAGTCTGATGCAGGCTCCCCTGAAAGTTTTATTCTGCCCAGATGTGGCAGTCTGGGGTTGTTCAGACCAAAGAAGGTTTTTGTTTGATGGGAGTTGTAGGAAAATACTTGGACTCTGCCATTAAAGTGACTTCTAATGGAGATGTGCACCCCAGGCTGGTTGAGATGTCAAGCTTTCTAGCCTGTGCTTTACCTTTGCACTGATCTGTTGACTAAATCAGTGTTTTTACTGGCACAAAAGTCACTGCACCAAAGAAGCTGTAAAAAGACCCAAAATTCCCAATAGATAGGCACAAACCTGAGATTTGGATTAAGAAAGACATTATTTATGTGGTTGCAATGGTTTGGGCTTCTTTGTTCTTTACTCCAGGCCAGGAAAAAGCAAGAGATGATTGGCAAGTGTTTTTTGCTCCTTTTCTCGGTGCCGGTGAAAGCATTTTCACCTGCTCTTTCTGTTTTCTTTTTAGCTGCCCATCTAACACCTGAACCATGCTGCCTCCTTTGAAGTCTGCTTTTAACTGCACACCATAATAACTTTGCACTATGCCTTCTCTCCCAGCTGTTAATTTATTTTGTCATAATTTTCCTAACAAGAGTGAGGTTATTACTCATTAACCACGCTTGGAGCCATGTGTATGTGCAGAAAGGAAGCACACATTTAAATCTGGAGTGAAACATCACAGTGTTTTTAAGCCTTATCTACCTAGGCCTATAGCCAGCACTTCGAAAAGCTTTGAAAAACATGGACAACATACAATTTCTGTCTAGACCCCATCAGCTCTGCTGCTTAATTAGCTCTACTCTGAGCCCACATTTTCATTTTGGACCTCAGTGAAATCTTAGTCAGACCTGTCTGTGTTTGCTGGACAGATGGAGATCTAAAGTCAAAGAAAAGTTTATTAAATATCTGTGGGATATTGAGAATGCTGCCAATTCTTAGTGGATTTTGAGCTGCTTGGGTAAAAAGTCAGAACTGTGAAGATTTTATGTATCTGCCCTCCTAGCATGTTACCCAGGAGGAGCAGTCCACTCTGGAATTCTAGGATCCACACATCTCCATCCATGATTAAATTTGTCCTATGGCAAAAAGCCAGTTTTCTTCTGTTTTACCTGTGATGAACAGAGAAGTAAATTTGTCCAAAAGAATTTCTTTTGGAAGGAAAGAGCATAAGTATAGACCCTTTGGAGAGCAGACTGTGCAGAGTACAGAGCATGCACAAAAGGAATGGCCTGCACTCAGTGATAAAATAGGTCTTCAGCTGTCTAAGAACAAATATTTCCCTGTGGCCTGCAGAGAATTATGGAAGTGGTTCTTGTATATGTGCCTTGATAGCTGTTGGATGCATCAGGTGTTGAAGGAAGTGCAGCCTCAGTACCTGCATATTTTTTAGGCAAAGTAATCCAAGTACTGGTTGGGAAGCCAAGTGTTTCTGACAGGGGCAAACAGAGTAAGCTGAAAACATTGCTAAAAATTCAGGAAGTCTTGTGCCTGCCTGAATTCACCTTGTTCCATATTGCTACATGGCTAGAAGACAGGAATTTGACGTAGTTGTATGTCAGGAAGTTTGGAAGCTGCTAACCCCTGGCTAAAAAACTTAATTTCCGCTGTAAACTGTAACCAATGAAGTGACCTTGGTGTGAAGGTGTGAAACAAGGAACTCATTTGCAAATTTTTGTGACAGAACTCCCAGTAAGTGCCCTGGAAAAGGAAACTTTGTAAGGGTTGGGTGACTGTCGGCTTTGCTCTATTAGATGGGCTGCCAGTAGATCTCTCTGGTGCTTTCCTCTGCTTGCTGTTCACACCAGATGGGATAACAAACCTTGAGGAATATGTCCCAGAGGAAACGAGCACGGCTGCAGAAGGTGTAGGTGTAGTAGGGACAGGCCTGTCTTTATTCCCAGGCTTTCTTGAAGCTGGCACTCTTCACCCCATACCCCTCACCCCTCTGGTAGCTTTGTTTGCTTTTCCCTCTGGATAGTTTTGCTTTACTTCATTCTGCAGTCCCCAATTCAAGCTCAATCCTAACAGAGAGCTGCAGTCAGACTTTATTGGAAAGAATTCCCTTCCCCAGATATGTTAATGCTGAACACCTTCCTGGTCACAGGAGAAGGTGGACGCTGGCTCCACAGCAGGGACATTGTCACATGCAACCCCATGCAATAGGGGCTGAGGCTTTGCTTACAGTCCCAACTTTGCTTTCTGTAGGGAGATTAATCACTGGAGCCGTATTTTTTCCTTTCAGGATTATGTTAAGTGGCAGTGTCCTATTTCCCGCGCTGTGTTAGCCTCTCCTCCTGTATTTCCACAAAATCTTGGTGTTCCTATTTTTAGACTCTGTTGGAAAGTATTGCTCTAAACTTAGATTGTGCTTAACCAAGCTGATACTTTCAGTGGTACACGTGTGGCCCTGCACTTGAATTTTCTTTAAGGACAATTTAAAAAGTAATGGTCATCACTTATATATTAATAGAGCAACTTGCTCTTCCCCACTATGGCTATTAATGTAACAAATTTCTAATAGGGAGCTGCAGTTTGGAAGGGAGACAAAATGAGTTCAGGACAGAGGATTACTATGGCTGTAGGTTGATTTTTTTATTGTGGCTGTACCAGAGGGAGATTTAATGAAATCTGACCTCAGGTCTGGTTTTTCCATTTTGGCAAAGAATAACTGTGATCCAGAACTGATGATCACTTCAGCAACACTTCAGCATTTGGATCTCTTGTGTTATGGGTGAATGATGCCTTGTGCAGCCTTCCTCTGTGAAGCTTTAAATTCTCACCTAATTTGAGGTTCTTACTAAATGCTGCCTAATTTAGAGCAGGCTGCATGCCATCTCTGAGGAAGGGGCTCTTGGACTAGGTTTTTTTTGACTGTTGGTTTCTCAGCTTTGTTAAATCGTGGATCTTGTGTATAGATTTGAGATTCATCTTGTGTTCGGAGAGCCTTTTTACCTAAGGAAGGGGTTTGATTTGCTTGTCTGTGTTACTCCTCTTTCCCTACAACTGTTCAGAAAACACACTGGCTTTCACATCTGTGATCACCGAGACTGTTTATCCTGCTGCTGCCATGGGGAATCCATGGAAGCTGTTGTTCAGGAGCAGGGCTTGGGAACTGCTCTGTGACCCATGGCTAGAGGGAGGCCTGCAGGGATCTCTGTTCCTTCCAAGCAGAGAAAGCATAGCAATGCCAGCACAACCTCCCAGCCTGGGGGGAAAAGGTGCTGCAACAAGTCAAGGTTTAATTCAGTCAAGTGATCTTTGGGAGAGTGAGTATGGATGAAAGTTCTGAATGGCCATGCTTGGTGAAATTACATTCCTGGGCTAATTCGTGCTGAGCCCGAGGTAAGTCAGCTCAAAGGAAGAGCAGGGAGGCAGCCACAGGTGACCCAAACATGCCTTCAGGGCTGTAGCACCAAGGAACTGGAGGAGGAGAGTTGTTCACCTGGGGCTTAACTAGCAAGTAAGAAGTTCTGCTGTTTTATCCACTACCTGATCGATTAGGCAGCAGATTGTTTTTCTGAAGAAGGCAAATGCATTGCTGGTGCTGAAGTGTATTTAAATATCTGTCACACCAAACGCTGGCACGTGCCAGGGTATGAACTCCTGCCCTTCTACTAGAGAGCACTCCTTCCTGTAGAAAGTCAGGCTGTGAATATTTTAATATGTTATTGTCATCAACAGTGAATACTGCAGGAAAATCCTGGTAGGTGAAAGAAACAAGGGTTTCGTAGGAGAGGATTAAGGGTGTGTCAATGTTGGTTTTATCTGACAGCCTTTCAAATCAAAGTTGCATCTGTTTATAGGCACTTTGTTTCTTGTATGGTTTCTCTATCAGTGACTCAGAAAGACAGGAGTCTCCTGTGGAGTATTAAGAGGGGCTTAACCTATGCATTGTAAAGGCTTGTGCTAATGAGGTTTCAAGCAAAGAAAATCAGATTACTTATCTGTGCTACTACTTTGCCACTGACCCTGACAATTTAAGGGTGATTTATGATTTCTGGCATGCCTTCCAGGCCTCTTAGCAGAGTGCTCTGAGCAGAATTGCCCTGAAGTCTTTAGTAGCCTCCAGAGAACTGGACTGAGAGCCAATTCCCCACATCCATATCAGGTATCAGTCACAGACAGCATGGAGAAACACTTTAACTGTGCTACCTAACCCGTGCCTTTCTTTTACTGCAGTTATTTCCTCACTATGGCACTGAAATCTGTGTGCTTTACCTTTTGCCAGGACATGTGAGCCAACCTCACACACACCCTGCAGCACTCAGCTTGACCTGACAGGCTTCTGCAGAGCCTGCTAGTTCAGTGGTTACCCAAGCATGTGGGTAACTGTGTTCTTTCCAGAAGAGCTGGGCATGTGCGTTAGGTAAGGATGTGTTCAAGTAGCTTGTGGCTTCCAGTCAGATGCAAATGCTTGGGCAGAATTCAGTTTTAGACAAGCTGTTGTCAAAGACCTGTTCAGCATGTGTCAGCCAGACAGCCTTGTGACACGTTACTGGGACGTGGTGCTGCTTCAGAACTTTCGGGGGAAAAAAAAATAGTGGTAGCACCTGGTGATGATTTGGGTTGCTCATGGTCACCAGTTTGCCTGTCATTAAGAAGGGGTTAGTGCCCTAGACTTTCTCCTCAAGAGATCCTTTATCCTGCTGCTGATTTGCTAGAGAGAAACAAGTTCTCACTCTGCTTCATGTGTCTGGAGGGCAGACAGACACCTTGTCACGCTGTCACATCGGGCGTCCTGCTAAGATGGTGCGTAGGGCCACACCGATGAGCTGACATTGTGATAAGCCAATGTCTGGCTCAACTGGGTTATTCAAGGCAAATGAACTTTTTGGCAATGACTCTTTGTGAGAAAGTGCACCTCAGGACTTGTCTGCTTGGTGGTTTAGGCTAAAGGTGTGAAGCACATGCATAAACTTGCCATTAAATATCTTTCTTCAGAAGGAAATGGCTTTACTTTGTTGTATAGCAAACTTTACTTCTGAATGGAAGCATTCTCTCTGAAATCTGTGCGTTCATTGACCTCACTCACACCTTTAGTGACCTTAACTTTCCCCAAATGCTGATATGTAGACAAGCTCTCGGGACAAATGATGTTCCCAGTGAAATAAAACTTGGTACAGCTGCCACTTGTAAGCTGGGAGTGAAATGGAAAGCATCATAAATTCATCTGTGCCTTGCAGGCAGGATCATATGCTTTTCAACTGGCATAGCCAAAAATGTGTTTGTACATAGATATCATTCCTTCCCAGTGGTAGGCATTGAACAGATTCTGTTCTACGTGCCAATGGTCTGTGAGAGAGCAGGTGTTTCTATATCTAACGTACTTCAGCTCTGAACCCAGGGCTGTTATTTTGACTTGGGATCAGGACATACTCATTCCAAAGTCTATGACCCTCACTGCCATAAATATTTTTTTTTGTTTGTTTTTGTGGTTCTTGGTGTTTTCCATTATTTTAAAGAAAAAGTCACCATTATAGTCTTCTCTATTTGATTCAAGTGACTTTTCATACTCTGCTTCCTTGGGGTTAATGATTTCCCCTTTTTAAGAAAGACTGATTACAAAAAAATTGCATACAAGTGTTGATTTGAATCTCATTCAGTCAAGTGGGTGTGTTGGTATTTCGGCAGAGTACCTGCAGAAAAGGTGAACTTAGGTATGTCAGGGGGCCATAGCTGGTAATCCTGGAGTGCAGGGTTCAGAAAGTAGACTTCTTAGCTGAGTTAGTGCATAGCTTCAAGAATCCAAATTTTAATATACCAGGAGAAATGGGTAGCATGTACATGCCTTACAACTAACTGACAAATCTGAAAGCACTTGAGTTAATTAGATTCTCTCAAGCATCCCTGTGAGGTAGGGAAAACACATGATAGAGTCCTATAATTTGTGAAAAAATATAGTTTCCTAAGGTGTTCTCAAGGTGAATTTATTTATTAAACCAGTGTCCTGCCCTATTTGTGTTACATTTGAAGAACTCTCTGTGCTACTGAAATGCCAGGAATGGCAGCGGAAAGACTGGTGGTAAAGGAGTGATGAGGTAAGGGAGATTATTTCCAAAATTAAGTTTCAGGGTTTAACAGGCTAGGACTTTCTGAACTGGGTATCTGTCATGAAGCCTCTGTAGCCTCTGAGGATATCCCTGTTCTTCTGGAACATTAGATGACAAGTAGTCCCAGCTCTGCTTCACCTTGCCCCTAGTTCACCTTGTCAGCAGATGTCTTTGAGGATTCAGTTTCACCCCGTTGGGTGAGCAGAAATAGCAGCTTACTGTCACCAAAAGAGGGATGTGCAGGTCCCTCATCTCAGCCCTGCCTTTCTGCTGGTGCTGCAGTTCTGTCTCTTACCTTGTGCCACTGTTAGCAGCTGTTGGAATCCTCTGCAAGCCAGTTTAGTTCCTTAAAGCAATAAGAGAAAAAATATTGGAAGAAGAAAATTTAAAAGTATTTTTTTGTTACTACATTAGTAACTTGTGTGATGTAGTAAGACTGAAACCATGGACCAAGGTGTTGGATGTTGGATACCAGCTGCCCATTCTCTGTTTTGGGATGTTTTAGATCACCTCTGGTCCCAGCCTGTAGGCTGCATGGCCACCAGCTGGGCATTCAGGTTGGACTGTGTTAGGTGTGCTTCTGGAGCACATCTTTTGGTTTATTTTTTCTGAAACCCTCTCTTTTGTGGGCTGTGGGACTGATCTATGGTGCAAACCTGTGTGGTAATAAGGGACAGTCAGGCAATTTCTTCTCAAACCCCTGAGCTGAAGCATAAATGGGGACGTGGCCTTAGTGAACGGAATCAGCTCTGCAGGGAAAGGGTCTGCCTGCAGAGCTGGAGCAGTGGGAACGCCCTGCTGTCCTTTGGCAGGCTGTGCATGTGCTCAGCTGGGAGCACACACAACCTGCCTGCTGAGGTACCACCCAAACCCAGGTTCCTGGTGTTCACCTCTTCATGGCCTGATGCCAGCTCTGCTTCCCTTCCAAAAGCTGACTGGTTTGCAGCGGAACACTGTAGCATGAAAAGCATGAGGGTTTTTAGCTAAAAGCTGTAGTTTTCTTGACAACTGCAAGGTGAATTGTTTGTACAAGAGAATGGTGCAGGTGAGTGAAGATACCCAGTTTGCAAATAAGCAACTGTGTTTCTTTCATGGATTGCTGCAATTTTTGGGCATGCACATGGTTAGCTGTGCTTGATATGATTGTTGACACAGACTAAAATCAATCCGACTTGTCACACCATACTCTTGGAAAAAGCTCAGGGTGTGACTCTCAACTAATATTAGTGGTATTAGTGAAGGGTAAGCTCCCAAAATGTAAATCAGTGGCCAGGATTTTAAATAAGTAATCTGTTAGCACCAAAGCTGAGGGAACATGACTTCCTATGTGCTATGTCTTGGGACTGATGGCCACACCTTTGTAGTGAGACCTGAAGTCTGTCAGAAGGATGGACAATAAATTTCCTCTGTGCAGATTCTCCTATTTATAGAAATACATGGCTATTCTCCGGGAGGATAAAGCACAGTCTTCCCCTTCTGCCTATTTTCATAAAAGTTATAGGACCTGAACTTTTTTAGAGGTGTCTGCTCCTTTGTCCCATGTGGCTGGAATGGGCCAACACTTCATCGAGGTACAGGGTGATTCCATTGGCCTCATTTCCATAGAAAGCCAGATGGGAACAGGGAGCCAGGGGTAAGCTTCCAAAACACTCTTCCAAGGGGAACCAGAAGCAACGAAAAAGACACAGTAGATCATTGCAACACTTACCTTCCTGGTACCTGCCTCCTGAGCGGGGTCCCAAACCCTTTCATGGCTCCAGTCTGAGGGAGGAGATGGGCCTTGCAGAACTGGATTGGAATTCTGCACAGCAGCAGATAGGGAACAGATAGGGAAGCACTTAGGGAATATAGACCTCAGCTGAGCAGAAGGTTTTTGAGACTGCAGCCATGTGCTCTGTCACCTAAGTTCTTTCATGGATGTTCCAAATTAATAGGTGAACTTTGTAGTTAGGCTCCCAGTCTGCAATTTATAGACCTGTCAAGGAATTAGAAAATTTGACTGGGACATGGGAAACCAACTTGATTTGGGAGAACAGATTAACTAATCAAGGTTTGCAATTGTCAGTTTTCTGTTGGGTTTTAATTTGCAAAGCCAGATGTCTCAGGTCACTTTAATCTTCTTGCAGACATATTCCCAGCAGAGCATTAGAATCCTTGTACTGTGCACTGCATGAGCCCAGTAATGTGCTGTATCAACCCTGAACATGAGGCTTGGTGCTTAAAGTGATCTCCTTTTTCCCAAAGGGAAGGAATGTTAAAAATTGTCAGTGTTGGTAGGAAAGACAACAATCAGTTTTTGTGCCCTGCTTCAATACCATGCAAAGATTTGTATTTAACCTATTTCCTAGCCTCACTGACAACTCTACTAGAATACTGCTGACTGCCAGCCTGGTATTTCTGGGAATGGCCCTTCCCTCAGAGTAGCCTCTCTCAGCTGGGCAATACATACACACGGCATGAATGAAATATATATGGCAAAAACACTTCTTAAGAGCTATTTGGCATGATGTGGAGTTTTGAATAGCAGTGGGTTTTGCATGGATTGGACAATCCCTTGTCAGACTCTGTGACATCAGGGTGTGTGGATATTCAGTATGTATTTATATTTTCAGGGACTGAAGCCTTTTCTCTCTCTAATAAGAAGGGATAGTTTGACCAAAAATTATGCAGTTACAGCTTTGTCTGCAGACATTACACTCCCAAAAAATAAAGCACTTTGGTTTAAAAGCATGAGCAGCTTGATGGAGGCCATCATGGTCAACAAATCCATCAGGCAAACATGGTGAGGAACTCTCTGGAGCTGGAAGTCAGGCATGTACTCAGCATTTCACCCCAATAAGACTGCTCAGTTTCTTAAAGAATGGGAACAGCTGTTGATCACCACCTGCTGGGGCTGTTGTCTTGGGGCAGCTGTCTTTTTATCATTCCAAACCCCACAGTACTTCTGGTTTTCCCTCTTCCACTCAGCAGAGCAATGGCTCACCTTTGATCAGGTCCATTCCTGAGGAGTGTGAATGTGAATCTTAATTTAGGTTATCCAGGCTCAGCGTTAACATCCCAGCACTGCATTTCCCAAATGCAGTGCTGCAGGAGATGTGCTGGACAGGAGGCTTTGTCCAGTGGCTCTGCACTGACGAGGGCTGGGAATTCTGCAAGGGGAGCTTTGCAAACACAGTCCTGTCTTTGTACCCCGGGACTTGTTGACAAGATGATCTGCCATGGTAAGATGCCTGATCTTTCCTAACAGTGGAAGGCTCTGGCCATATCATTTTATGTTTGAGTGGACAGAAAGAGGAGAGAGGAACACAGTGCTGGACACGCTCCTGCACACACTTGTGTGTGTATGTAGGCAAGGAGAAGGCAGTATGAGTTAACAGAATAACTTTTATCCATATTATTACCAGAATCCAAGTTGGACTTAAGCCTAGGAGTAAACCAGGTGCCCTTGCTGGGTGCCCTGTGCAGACAGACTTCTGTATTATTTTGCCTGAGGCTCCCAGAAAAAAAAAAAAGCTTTAGTTTTTCCCAAGCAGGTTGCCAAATTATTAATAAATGCATTCCCTCAACACCCTGGAGCAAGCAGTACAGTTTGTGACATAAAGTAAGCACACTGGAGGTGACTGCAAGGCTCTCTGCCAGTAGCTCCTGCTTTCAGGAGGTGGGGACCTCAGCTTTACAGCAGTGACATAACCAAGAGCAGTAAAATCTTTGTCTTTTATACTCACATGCATGCAGCATTGCAAGAGAATTTCTGATTAAAAGCTGTGCAGTTGAAATGGTGACTTGACAAGGTACTGAATTTGGCCATGCTAAGGATTGCCTGTCATGAAAAATGGAAAATTTACTACTTTAAGGTAGAGCATTGACAAAAACTTAGTAAGATGACATTGAGAGGCTCACCATTTGCTCTGCTTTTGGAAGAGAGATAGAAAGTGCAGTATGGGACTGAAGAGGAGCTGCAGAGCTGCTGCACTACCTCATATACAACAGCAGGATGAGCAAATCAAGTACAAAGGGCTGATAACTTTTCAGCCTCCACTATTTCCCCCTCTCAACCGTCCCCTACTGTGAAGTATACACTTAAAAGCTTGAAATTATCCTTTTACAGGCTTTTGGAAGAATCCTGTGTCATGAAGGATCCTTTCACCCCTGACAAGAACAAGTTCCTCATCGTTGGGTCTCATTGCAGTTGTGTAGTAGAGCAGTGTGTGTTGGTACACTAAGTAACAAGCAAAACAAGCTGCTTCTATCATGTATTTTTGTTCCAGTCCTGGTGACCTGTCAAAGAAAGATCAAGCAGCAAAAACCCAAACAGTCCCTTTTTAAGGCAAACCATTCCCCCTTGTCCTACCACTACAGGTATGTTAATTGTTAATATATAACATACATAATTGTATGTTCTTGTGGATTCTGCCGGATGAAGCTCTCAGTATTAAATTAACATGATCAGCAACTGTGAGTGTTCTTTTTGCAGATGAGCACAGTCCAGCCTCTCAAGCACAAGGAGTGCTCTTTTCTGCTTCCTTAGCACCAGGAAAAGCAAGGACAATATAGATCACACTATACCAGCAGTAATTTTTTTTTTTTCCATAAAGGGAATCTAAATGGCCATGGATTGTTAGGTTTGCATTCACAGCACAGGGCTGTCATCATATTTGCAAAATTTAAAGTGAACAGGGAAGAGAGTTGTACCATGCCATCTTTGCTCTCTAAAGAAGAATGAATTTAAGTAGCAGCTGGAAGGCAACCTTAAACTGTGAAATCTGAGTGCAGTCCAGAAAGGTGGTGTAAAATTACAGTTGTCTTAATTCCTTCTTCTCAGTGCAGAACTGGCCCCTTTTTTTGCTGTGAGTCTCAAATTTTGGGAGTTGGGTGGATGCAGCCAGAAGGATATTGGCACACTTGGCCCAGTTTAGTTGCTATTCTGACTTGTGGGCGGTCAGCACCAAGGATGGGCTAAGAGGAACATGAAATAGCACCTTTCTTCTGATTGGGTTTGTTTCCTTGCTAAAGAAATTTCTTCCCCAGGTTTCCCACAGCAGAGTGTCAGGCATCCAATTTCATGAAAAAAAAAGGTTTAATAATTGAATGGTGCAGCAGCAGGAACAGCTCAAGCTGCTTGCTCCAGGAGGGGCCCTGGATGAAGGAACCCCCGGGCTTATATACCCTTATAGTCTGTGCACCCATTCCCATGGGGAATTTTGGGTCTTGGGTCTTCCTGCTGTTCACTGGCTCCTGCAGAGTCTCAGGGTGACCAGTCCTCTCCCAGACTGTGATGCAGGGCCCTGAGCCCTTTGTCAGGAAAAGGATCCATGCCCATTCCCGCCTTGTTGCTGGGGGCTCCAGTTGTTTCCTGCCATCCAGGGCACAATGTGCAGCTGGCACTGGAAGCTTGCACACCCAGTTACCTGCACTGGCAGTATTTCTCAACATCCTATCTCTGAAGTCTCTTCTGACATTTAAATGACTGCAAATCACCAAAAGCAATTGCAGCTCAGAGGGTTTGGGTATTTTTTTTTTCCTATTCTGAAGGTACAAGAGGGACTTGTGGGCTCTGACTAGGTGGGAGTCAGATGAAGTGAGTGCCAGCACTCTCTGGTTGTGGCTGTGGTGGCTGGGCTCAAGTTTCCCGAGCCAGGTCGCTTAGGGCAGTTGTGTGGAGGCAAAGCTCACATGAGCAGGATCTTCCCATTGGCACTGTCCCTGCTGTGGCGGGGGTTGACTCCCTCCCACACACAGCCCAACGAGGAGCCAAGGGCAGCTGCTCAGAGAGTTTGGGCTTAGGGGCTTGATTCCTGCCCTGGCAGGCCAGGTTTATCCTTCCTTTTTAACAGCAGAGCATTGGAAAGCCAGACCCATTTGGGACAAACTTGAGCACATTTAACTATTTTCGTTCCCAAATGAAGTGTCTTGAATTCAGGAAGGATTCAGCAGATATTTCCAAGTGTGGCAGTTCGAGCTGTCAGAAACAGAGATTTCAGCCTCTCAGGGTCTTTGCACCACTGTGTTTTTCTGAATGAAGGTGGGGCTTTTTCTTTGAAAAGATGTGTTTGTTTCAGTTAACCTAGGCCTTGGCAACGCATAGAAGATACTTGCAGTGAGCTAATGGAAGCCTCTTCTAATCTTTTTGAAAGTCCTGTTTATTTTGCCTGTTGTGGAAATTTGTCAGTCATTTACTGCTTGTTATCTGAGTTTTCAAGATCACCCTGATGGTATCACTCAAAGTAAAACATGGATTGTAAATAATCGAGAATAAATTTGTTACCAAACTGGCCAGGCCAGATAGTGAATCACACATATGACTATGGTTTCAAAATGTATTTAGCAATACTGCTTGGGTAACATTGCAAGAGATCTGCAGAAATGGTAATCAGTGATTTAAACACCCACACCACAAAGTAAGTAAACACATACTATTCCTCTTCATGTAGGGAAAATTAAAAGTCCAGAGAAGTAAAAACTTATCCAAGGCAATAGAGAGAGAGACAAAGTTAGAATAATATCTCTGTATTGGTTGTGGTTCCCACTTGTGCCTGACCCAAATATATCAACTCACCCCTGGGCTGAGTTAAATGTTAAAACATAGGAATTGAAGCTGAAGGAAATCATACTTTCTTGGGCCTCTTTGGCAAAGAAACTGGACCTGGTGGAAAGGTTTTAGTGACAGGTTGTTTTTAATATTAATGTAATTCAGAATAGTATTGGGCTAACGTGTGGCAAAATTAAGACTTTTCTGAGCTTGGACTTGGCAAAGGGATTTTAGCTAGCTTTTGTATCTAAGGAGGCTTAGAGACAGATCAGATTTTAGGCTTTTCATGAGACAACCCATGCTAGCTGAAGTGTATTTCCTTACAGTTGCAGTGCCAATAGAAGTCATGACTTAGCAGCGGTTCTGTATCGTGCTCGTAAACTTAAATACCTTCAAATATCCTCCAAAGTTTCACTCAGTTAATTTACTTCAATCATTTTGTAGCCTGTATCACCCTGCTCAAGTCTTTTATCACAGTGCCTTGGTAAGTGCCATTAGTTCTGATCCAATTGGGAATAATTCTAATTATTATCTGTAATGTCTCAAAACATGTTAAAACCCCACCAAAAGGAAGATAATAGAAATGCTTTTAAAAAAGTCCTTGGGCAGGTTGAGTACCCTTCTTCCTATTACCCTTTCTGAAAAGGGGAGAGAAAATTATTTAATCTGACCATATTAATAATTTAAAACAGTTACTTCTATTTTATTGCAACACTTTCTAAAGACAGGGGGAAAAGGTGGCTTTTGGAGAAGAAAGGAGGAAAGGGAGAAGGTTTCATCCCTTATTGCTCTCCTCAGCACAAGGTGACTGAACACTGACCTTGGACATGATTGTAGGTATTAAGTGATAAATGTAATACTACAGCTGTTTTCCACTCAGCTTCCAGTCATGCGGGGTCAGTCCTGGACACGGATGGGCAGAGCCTTTCCTTTACGTATTGTGGTAAAGATACCATCCCTGTATATGTTACTTTCAGACATGATTCATGTCAAAACAGAAATAAACTCTGGCAGCATGCTTTGGCAGCTCAGTTTTGCCTGAATTGGACTATTAAATTTGAAATTTAAATGGCCCCCTCCTGCCTTGGTCATCGAAGGGAGAAAAGACACATTAAAGAATCACACCATTAAATGCAGATCTGTACCAGGATAAGGGTTTAAAAGAATGGCTCGACTCTACATAATAAGTTTAATTCATAGGCATTGAAAGACGAGTTAGGCTGAAAATCCCAGGACTGAGAGAGCAGGACTAAGGGTACCTGGACCCAGCACTCAGGGGTGCAGTGGTCCATAGTCATGATTTGCCCAGTTCCTGCTGGCCACAATCAGCACCAGCTGGCAACTCATTTCAGCCAAAAGGATGCAAGTTGAGCACCTGTGTTACCTGTAAGGAGCTGCGTCTTGACATTTGGGACCCCACCTGCAGGAACAGCCTCTCCCTTCCTTTGCCATGGCCCAGTGGCCACCACTTGGAGCCCTGAGCCGTGGAGCTGGGGTCCTGTGGGCCTTTTGGCAATGCAAGCAACAATGGCTGGGCCACCTTAAACTCTAATCTCCCCTTTTAAACTGGCAGATTAATGTATTAAGGATACCAAGAGACAAAAAACAATAGGCTCTGGAGGTTGTGCAACTGAAATCCACTTTCAGGGCTTTTCAGAGACTAAGGCCTCACACTCATTCCTGAATATGAAGGGGCCTAGCAGTCAGAGCAAAAAATGACAATAGATGAAGAGAAGTTGTTCCTCAAGCTTCCAAGTCACATGGAAGCAGGCTGATTGTGATTTTGATATAGTTATCAGCTGAATCTGCTGCTAAAGCCCAGATAGTGACATAAGGAACAAAAGCAAGGACAGGAATGCAGGAATAGCCAAGCCAAGTTCCCAGAGAAACACCAGCTGCAAATGACTGTGGCAAGGGGAAAACTTTGCTATTTAGATAAGACCCAGGGAATCCATTTCTCCCCCAAAAGATGTCCAGATCTATCTAAACTGATGTCTTTATTAATGCTTAAATCCCCAAGAATAATCCATCAACAACACCGGCTCCAGCTTACCCATGAAATCCTGTTTGGAATTTGGTGATCAGACGTCAAGAGAACCAGAGATGTCAGTCTCGCTGCGGGGCAAAGGAATAATATATTAATTAGTTTCTCTTCCAGTTTTTCAAACTCTACATTTTAAATACGTTAAAATGTTCCATAGGTTTTGCTTCTTTCTGTTCAATAACTAACATCTGTTTACAGCTCCTGGGGAAAGAATAAATATTGGGTCTGTATGAGCTGTGAACAGAACAGGGATAGCAAAATACCTCCTTTGTGCACAGCAGCTTTTATACTTTGCCATCAAGAGTTCAGAGAAGAGCCATTAGCTCAAGCTTTAGTATCAGCTGTGTTTTTAGGTTTTAACCAGTAAGTACATTTATTGAGGGTAAGGGATGAGATCTCCTTTGAATTGTCTCAGCTGAATGGAGTTCATTTAACTACTCTGGTTTTTGGACACCTCTATGATATTGATATAATAGTGATACCTTTTAGTATTCTCATAGGACAATACAAGTGCATGGATCAATGGAAGTAAGAGTACTTTTTTGGGGAGTTATGGAAAAGATGGTCTGTTGTGAGAACCCCCAGTACTTGGTACTTGTGGTGGCCTTTAGGCCATTTTTGTGGAGATTGGTGAGGAAGAGTGTGCTGAGGCTTCAAGTCTCACACACTATTGCAGGAATTTGGAAGATGCTCCCAGGAGGTAGAAATCTTCATCAGTCAAGATTTAGAGGAAAACTTTGCTATTTCAGTAAAACCCATGGAACCTCTTACACCCTTATTCACTCTCTAAGAATAATCCATCAGCAACACCAGCTGCAGCTTACCCATTAAATCCTATTTGGAATTCAGTGAGTAGGCCAGGAAACTCATGGATGGTGCTGGAAGGAGAAAGCAGCTGAAGGAGGGGTGTTGCTATTCCCTGGGGCAGGGAGCTGGTGAAGGTCACTTTAATAGGAGCAGTGGGACAGTTGATTTGGGGATTTTATTTTTCACCCAGTTAGCTCTAACCAGGTGTTAGAATTACTGAGTAAGAAAAAATTAAATTGCTGGAATATTTCAGCCTATTAAAAGAATTCATTTTAGAAGAATTCTAAATATAAATGTAGTTCAATGAGACTGGAACGTAAGCATTTCCATTTTGTGTATCCTGCTAGTAACGTTATTTTCTTTACAGGGCTGTAGTCTGTTCTACTCCAAAAGGTTCTGCCTCCCCTGTGTGAAGGAAAACCTAAAGGCCTTTCCTTTGGAAATACAAGAAGACACAGATAAAAGGAAATCCCAGCAGAAATCCTGCAAAAAAAACGGATACAAAGCATAAATCCTGAAGGACCAAGAGCGACAGTTCTTTGGCTGGGGTTTCTCCTCTCTCTCTGCTTGGAGACTATCTTGTTGCTCCTTTTAAAGAAGTGACCTTCATCAGCTCACTACTACTGGAGAGAGCAACACATTTCCTTGGCTTGGGTTCAGACATCCCCGTGCAGCGCCTGCCGCGCCAGGGAGCGGCTCCGAGGTGCTGGGGAGCCACAAAGGAAGGCAGACGAGCCTGCTGTCACCATGTGAAATGCCTGCAGGGAGAAACCAAACTGCACAGAGCATAGGAACCAGGTCCAGGTTTTCACATTTTAGTGCTTTGTGTTGTTCTTGATACTCCTACAGTGTTATGAAAATCCAATACAGATTGATTGGCTTAATTCAGCATATACCCTAGAAAGTCAGTGTACACCAATTGTTAATCTGGCAGTGCTGTCCTGGTAAGATTACATTAGGCAGGGAATTTGAAGCTTTATTTGTAAGCCTAAAATAAACGTGCTGTAAGGAAATGTCATAAATATCATACCTAAATTTTTCAATATGGTAATTTTAATGCTATCACAGCATTGAGACTTCTGAAGGTTGCTGCTTCTACAATCAATAAAAATATTTACAAGTCCCTTCCCCTTGCAGTCACTTTTCACTTAACCTTCCAGTTCATGTCAGCACAGCAACTGGAGAGGACCCTCGATACATTTGGTTTATGCTTTACAATAAAGGTGACTTCCTTTTCACTTTCAAAGCAGTTAATCTGGAAATAGAAAAGTTCCATTAATAAACTCAATTCTTTCCTGAAAAGGACAAATAAACTTCAGCTATGATAGGGATGTCAGAAACACAGCTTCAGGCAAAAAAGCTAAAAAGTTGTTATGGAAACAGCAGTTTGTTTAGCTCAAAAATTAGCTTCTTCAGTTATCTGTTTTGACT
Organism: Orthonyx spaldingii; assembly: GCA_013397795.1. NCBI lineage: Eukaryota > Metazoa > Chordata > Aves > Passeriformes > Orthonychidae > Orthonyx > Orthonyx spaldingii. The sequence goes on from VZTJ01005471.1 coordinate 74,112, forward strand.
GTCTTAAGATTTAGGTGGCTTTTATGTAAAACCAGAGTCACACACCTTGAGGATATGTCTAGAATGCTCCCCAATCACAAAATCACCTTTTTGACTCAAGTTATTGCTGGTCATTGCTTCAGAACCTGTTAGTGCCTTGGTTAACATCTTTTTTCCAACTCTTCCATCCATAGAATTTGTAACAGGACAACATGTAAAATCAATTGTTTTAGTAGAATGAACATGTGTCTGTTAAAAGAAATCAACATTATTTCAGTGAGTTGTTTAGGACACTTAAGTATCCTGAAATCTTTATTTTTTCTGAACTTAATATATTGGTGCCCTCTGTTCAGGACTGAAATTTGTTGCAGTGACTGGAGGAGCAATAATGGACCTATTAGTAGCCTTTTCAAGCCCTAAGTGCTTTAATAAATAAAATTTATGTATGTCTCTAATTGTGGAAAAAAAGATCCATGTTAGGAGGCAACATTTCAGATTCCTTTTTGCAGTAACAAAAGACTACACTTCCAAGGAAAGTGATACTAAACTTATGTAAGATGGATGGTATTATATTTCAGTTTCATGTTAGGAACACCGAATTTAAAAGCTGTGGTGTGTCTGTATCTGCTCTGGACAAATACCAGTGGCACATCCCGTGCTAAACCCACAACTGAAGAGAGCACCCTCCCTTGGAATTGTAGTCTTATAATCAAGACTGCCAAAGCAACATGGTTCTGTGAGATCACAGGATATGTTTATACCAGCAAACATACCTTGAAACATTTTATTTCCTGGATTTTCCATTGTTCATGACAGGTTGTACTCCTAAAAGCAGGTTTTAAAAGCCTGGTTAGTGCAGTGCCCATGTCAGTGAGAATGGGATCTCATCTCTCTGAGCTGTTTTCCCTCCTGTTCAGCTTCTTCTGTGCCCTTTTAAGATAAATGCAGTTATCTCATTGCTTCTTAACCATTATCTTTGCCTTCATGATATGACTGAGGAGTCATTTAAAGCCCTCAGGAATTGCCCTGCCTTTAAGTACTTGTTATGTTGAACTGGAGGGGAAAAAGACTCAGTATTTAAAGGGAGCAGAACCTCAGAGCAGAACTACAGAATTTTTACTTTGGCTCAGTACAGCTCAGTTATTTATCGTACAACAGGAAAAACCAAGGCAGGGATGCCTCTGCTTCACAGTTACCTGGGTGTGAAGACCTGGTAGGTGAAGAAAAGCCAGCAAGTACCACAGAGGGACAGCAGATGTGTTCTGGCATCTCTGGTCTATACTTTAGGGAAAGGAGACTGCCCTATGTGCCATTTGGTATTTCCTGGAATGACAATGGATTATTATCTGTGCTCAGCTGTTAAAACTTATGTATTCCACATTCTTGTATTCCCACTGAACATGAGCATTATGGTTTCAGTATCATCATATTTTGTTATATGTGTGATTTCACAGCCTGAATGCTACCATGCCTAGCCTTTCCTGCTCTTCATGGATGCACAGCCTTTACAGGTTGGTTTCATCAGGGTCTCCGAGTACTTTCTGCTGCTCAGCATCAGGTCTTCCATGCTCCTGCACACAGCTGATGAAGAAACCTGAGTCTTTTTCCTCTGCTGTAATTTTTACTTCAGCACTCTCTTACCAGCTTAAAACATCCCCAGATTCTGGAAGAAAAACAGCTACCTGTGACATATTTCCCCAACTGATTTAACTGAAGACATGCTCATTGAATTAGTGCTGCTTCACACAGAAGTGCAGTCGTTACTTGTTGAATTCCATGGATGTCTCAAACCAGCCATATGACCCATGAGAATATGAAAGATCACTGCTGGATGGTGGGTCAGCACCAGACTTAGGTTATATACAGATAAATGTATATGCAATGTCTCTGAGTATGTTACACACCCACTCCTGCCTCAAAAGGTGTCTAACAGGACACTGGGAAGCATCAGCACTTCAAGATCTTTCAAATATGCTGCCTTTTGAATATCACATTGCAGTGAGTTCCTTTCCTGGAGATAAAAGATCAGCACAAGTCATTTAATTCACTTTTAAAAATACTTTATTTTTTAAAAACCATTAAGGCAAAACCGTGTTTCAAATTAAGTTGGTTTACATTCAGTCTGAAAGGATTACTTTTTTTAAAGCACATAGGTTCCTACCAGTCTCTATACAAACACTGTGAATGCAACCTCTTATTTTTAAAGAAGGCGGAAAAAAATCAGAATGTAAAAAAGAAAAAAATGTTTAGTTCAAGTTTTTTCATCCTAGATCAGTAGGCTGGTAACATTTGAGAATGCATCATTGTATGGAGCTAGATGTGACTTTTACATTCACAAGTGCAAGATACGTTGTCTTTCCTAAAAATCCCTGCAAGACCAGGGCTTCCATTCGTCCTTGGAAGTGTCATTTGCATTGTTCTAACAGAAAGGAACTTGGGAACTTGGCTTGAATTAGTGGTTTTTACTGGGAAACAAGCATTCCATGAGAATTAGGTTTGACTACTTCTTGCAAGAAATGTCTGCTTGTTCTATGTTCTGTATTTACTGTAGTAAAATGTACCCAAAACCTCCTAAAAACAGATGACTGGAAAAGCTGTTTTGTTTTCTCTTTAATATTGATATCTTGATTTAATTAAACACTTGTTAGCTCTATTGATTAGGGTTTGGCAACATTAACAACACTGTGCTTTTTTTGTGTCCCACCAGATAACAGGCCATTTAAGTCATGAAGGAGGGCTTCAACATCCTGGTGCACTTAAGCTGTGGAGCTGCATTCCTGGAGAAAACTCTGAGCAATTGTGTGTAAGAGCTGTGGAAGAGCAGGAGCCACACAGGAGGGCAGCTCCCCTGAGAAGCTGCTGAACCAGACTTTGTCAAACCACTCTGAGAGCGGGTTCTGGAGCACATCCATAGCATCAAAACGTTAGTTAGACACGTTATTACTAAACAAGTAATTAAACGTGCATGTTCCTCCTGTGCCAGGGGCCAAGGCACTGTGACTCCATGGAGAGAGATGCTGTGTGTGTGGGGATGAGCCGTGGGAGCCCCTGGCTGGGCCAAGGCGACCAGGGGTGGCTGTTTGCGTGTGAGTCACCCGCAGCAGGGGCGGTGACCTGCTCCCAGCTCTGCAGCACAGCCCTCACGGGCTGCCTGGTGACACTGCACTCCTACGCACCCGCAGTGCAACACTGCACTGCTGTGCCGCCGGGAATTCAGTGCATCAGGATTTCCCCACCCTGCCAACCTTTTTTCTTTCATGTGTGAAGAATGCCATGAAGCTCCTGGCCTTGAGCATAAGGCTGGTGTCTTTACCACGACAGGGATTACGGTACCTGCATATCCAACCTGAGAAAATACACCAAAACACTGTGCAACTACTTCAAGTACCTCATGCTTGATCTTGCAGTCCTTATTTAAGGTCCAGCCTGTAATCAGATTAGTCTCTTGTGCATGCTGCCTATCCCCTGGCAGAGGCAGCTCATCTGAAATTGAGGTCCTTGCAACAGGAATTCTGTTTCGAAACATCCACAGCAATGGAATCTGACAGGATTGAATGATGCAATAAAGGAGCTCAAGAAAAAAAATACTCCAGCTTCGGAAGCAGAAAAAGATTTTAAAAACCTGTGAGCACAACAGAGAAAAGAAAGGAGGAAACAGCCTCCCTTAGGGTGGGCTCAGTTACACACTGGGTTTGTGCTGTGTGAAGTGACAGCATAAAGGAAGTGGCTGCAGGTTAGCACAGAGAGTCCAGCAGAGCTTTTACAAACATGACACAAATGCCTTAGGAGACAACATACCTGTGTAGTGACACTGATGAAGTGAAAATGCCAAGTTATAGCAGCTTGAGGAAATAAAATGTTATCTGTTACAAATAAAAAGCAGTAAGTACAAATGATTGCCAGAACATTTGTAAGAGATTGTGCTTGTGATAGCTGCTGTGTTTGGTGATTCACACAGCAAAATAAAAGGTAGACACCTTTGTAGGGTACCTTTGTCTCTATATCAGATTTCCTTAGCAGGATGCTGTAAGCACAGACTGTCACACCTGCGTGCACCAGACACAGAATCCCTATGGGCAGACTCTGAATTCAGTTCTGTTTAAAAGCCCACAGGAACCCTCCTGTAGGGCAGCCAGTAATGTCATGTCAACATTTTGTTTTGTGCTGCCAGATCATGTTTGCAAATACATCTATAAAAGCAGCAGCTCACCCTCAGGGCAGGTGGCAGGGAATAATCCTGAGTACATGTTGTTATTCCCAGTGAGCCCCCAGTCACTTCCTCAGAAAACTGGTGCACAAACCAAATGCAGGTTCTTGTTAGCTCTTTTCAAAGGAAAACGAGCTACCATGCTACAAAACAAAGATGAACTCAGCTCTACATACTATCTTTCATATTGGTGAACTTGAGTTAAAAACTTGATTTTGGGATTGCAGCTATTCCTCAACTAGACTTGCTGCTATTAAAATTAAATAAAAGAAGTCTATGTTCTATGTGAAAATATATTTTAAAGTTTTGTTATAATCGTCAACACCAAACACTCATAACTTTGAAGAATTTGTGACAGTTCTTCACAAATGATACAGCAATAAAGACCAGACAGGAATAAATAGCAATTTGTCTTTGACATCAGCCCCTTCATCCTTAGCCCATAAAAGTAAATACTTCCTCACTGTACAAAGGGTTCACAAGATAAAGTATGTAACAAATATTTAAATTAAATAATTTACACATTTTTCTTTAAGCACCTCTGTAATTAATTTAGTGAAAGTTTATACCTTGCAATTATATTCTTGTATTTTATAAACTGAAACATGAAGAAATGGTATTACATTAAATTAAAAAAATCCCACAACACATAATACCAATAATCTCAGCTCAAACCCACATATAATTTAAATCTCCAGTAAAAGAAAAATAATAAAGCTGATTAAACCTAGATGCAAAAATAGTATGCAACTGGTTATCAGGAAAGCACTTGGGACATAAGCAAGTACCAGATACCATGCTCCACCTTACATTCCAACACTTCCTAATGGACAAGGGGTTTCTGAGAGGGACCATTATTTGTAAGACCTTATGCTTAAACAGGACCACGACAGCTGCAAACGCATTTGTCAAATGCAGTTGCAGATTTTCAACTAAGTCACAGAGAGCTTTTCAGGACAGACTGAAACTGTTCCTGTGCAGCCACAGCAGGATCTTCCCCAACTGCTCTCCTCAAATGGGGCCTAGGTTTGTCCAGGCTTTCCGTCAGAAATAAGGAGGAAATTCAAACTCAATCATATGTGACTCAGCTCTCGTGATGAATAAATCCCCCCAAGTTTCAGCAGTTTGAATAAACAAACAAATGTTTAGATGCTTATTATAAGCTCTTTGATGTGCAGCCTCGTGCCAGATCTCTCATGAGAACAGGCTTAGTGCAACTGCTGGGATTTCCGAGATCTGCGCGGGGCAGGAATAAAGCAAAACTCTGCTCTCTGGCAGCACTTCAGCTCTGCAGCAGCTGCTGGAACCAAAGCACAAAGGCACGTGGAAATGGCAATTAACACAAAATATGGTTTCTTTAAATGTGACGAAAGATGCAGTTTCTGTAAGTGGAAACTTTCCTATCAGGTGTCAGTTTGTGTTTAAAGTAAAAGTGGGATCTGAAATTTTAAAAAGGAACAAAGTAACTAATTTTTTTTTTTTAAATGGCAACTTTAAAGGAAATATTGAAGGAGGAAAGAAGAATGAACATCAGATTTCCCTAATACTTGGCACAAAACCTTCCTTTCTTATTCCCCCCTTCCCCTTTCAAGAGGACTACTTAGGGCACCACAATAAATAAATAAATAAATATTTTCCTCCCCAAACAATGCTCAAAAATGAGTAATCTGTAGGTTTGCTGAAAACTTAAGTCACGCCATTGTTTCCCAGGATATTTCTCCATCCATCTGCTGACTCCTGCCTTCAGCTGTTTGTGGGGTCTGGTTGCTAACGAGAGTTCTCCCATGCTATATGTTGGCAAGAATCAGATCCAAACTGTACCTTACGAGCCAGTGAAGCTTTAATACAGTTTTAATCCTAAAATCTGATCACTTTACTTCCCTCCATAGATGGGGTACTTGAAAGTATTAGTTTATCTGCACATAGGGGAGATGCTGAAGTAATAGAGCAGAAATAGATCTGAGACTAGTTTGGATTCCAAACTTCAAAAAAATAGACACAAACTGAGTAATTTTAAAATCTCCTTGGCCAAAGCCTGCTGTAGTCAACTCCTGAAGGAGCAAATGCAATTCCTTAAAAGCATAATGTAGAAATGAGAAATTCTTTTGCCCATTAATTCTCGGGAAGGGAATTGTCTGCCCTGTGCCACTCTTTGAAGTGACTGTGGGAATGTGCATGGGGCAGAAGTGTGGGCAGTGGAATCCATCCAGAATTTTAGGCTGTGTTAACATCTTGTTCATATTTCTGTAATTCAGAGATGTGTTCTTTCTCTTTTTTTTTTTTTTTTTTTTTTTTTTTTCCTCATTAAGGGTCTGCAATTTAACTTAAAACAGAAATCAAACTTTTCATGTGCAAGGAAGTAGTAAAAAATTGCTTGCTGGTTTTCAAAGAACAAAAAAATTATGCACTTTTCTCATGCTAATAACAGGACCTTGTTACAAGCAGCTGCTAAAACAGCTAAATGTTATGTTTCTCACCGAGTTACTCTATTTTCAATTCCTTATAGCTTTGCTGAGAATTTAAGTATTTATTATCAATTTTTCCATGCTGTTAAATGTTACTAAAGTGTTTTAGCCACTTTTGAGAACAAGAGCAGGAAAAATAGTTGTTGTGCACACTGACTGTATCTGATTTTCCTGAGAACCTACAGTACACCTAGACTATGGAATACAACTTTGAAAATTCGCCCTTTGCAAAAATCTGAGCTTTGGGGGAAAAATTTTTCAAGTTATCCTTTTTTTTTTAGAAGATAAACTAATAGTTGGCTCCTAGAGTTTCAGAACACCATCCCAGAATGGCTGATATTTTGACAATTTGCGTCAGCAATATTGCAGATCAATTATTTCCATTGCCTAAACCCCACAGCTCCTCAGTGAAACGGGGCTGGCTGGGAGAATAAAGTAGCATCATTCCTAAAATCCTCTCTTTGTTTCTGAGGGCACAGTGCGTGCTGCTCTGGGACACAAAAGGCAGCCCGTTTCTCATCTGAGGGTTCCTGGCAAGACCAACAGTCCTCTCTGATGGAAGTGTTTGAGGCCTGCTCTTCCTGCTGGCTTCAGGGAAGGGGAGGAAGTTTTGTGCACATGCAGAAGTTATTTTTTCTATCCTGCCCTAGATGCTCACCAAATTTGAGGCCTGTGCTTCAACATTTTACACTAAATACATCTATATTTATCTGTAACTTCTGCCACAATCATTGCCCAGATAAACCCCAAGTTGCCTTTAAATCTGCATTTTTTCCAGTGTCCAGCTGTGCCTGTGGGCCTGGACAGAAACAAGCATTGCCACTGAAATAGGAATGACAGTGTGCTGTTCTCACTTCATCACTCAATCCTTGCAGTGAAGATTCTGGTGTCTTCAAATGCACTAAAATAAAACAAGTACAAAGTGTCCTCCTGTGCCACTGAAAGCTTAACTGTAGTGAAAATGCTAGGATTGACTCCTGAGACCTCAGTGTTATGAAACAGAAAGTAAAATTAGGAGGTAATAATGTGAAGTTACCGTATCAAAGAAACAAAAGGAAAGAGAAACAGCAGAGTGCCTCGCATGCAGCTGGCACTTCTGGGCAGCTCTCTGAGAAAAGAGCCCATGTAGTGGCAAAGTCAGGAAGCCATTTCCTTATGGCTTATTTTGCACCAGGAGTAGAGCAAGTGCTGTTGTAAAAATCAGTTTACTCTTAGGAACACAATGAACTTACTCTCAACTGTGCTGCCTTTCATACTATGACACAGTCTGACACCTACAAACACTGTTCTTGGTGTATCTGTCACCTTATCCACAAGGACACAATCTGGTGAAAACAAGTAGCAAGTACTACCAACCAGGCCTAAGAAGGAATAGAAAGAAATATATCCAAGTGGGTAAAAAATGAAGCAGTGTATTCATCAGAAAAGTAAACAGGTCCAAACAACTATACTGCCACGACACTTAAAGGAAGCAGGTGCCTCTCCTATCCAATCATTCCTTTGGAGTCAGCTATCACTGCAGTAGGGTGCAAAGTTCGCTGCTGGAAAGCGAAAATTCTTTTTTTTTTCTGGGGTAGGATCACATTTTTCAGTCTCTCCAAAGCACTTGCAACTCAAAATAGTATTTTTTACGTCAAAACTGCATCCTGAGCTATTACGAGTTCTACAAAAATACAGGGTATATGATGTATCAGTGATATTTCACATTTCCTTAAAAGACTTTTGAAACAAAAGGGTTCCATCAGTTTATCATGTTTACTCTTCAAGAAACACTTATTGGAGCATCTCTCCTGTATTTCAAATAACTCTTTGGATTTTGTTTGATTTCATAAGAGAACTGTCTTTTAAACATGCTAACCCTAAGTATGCCAATGTCACACTAGATGAAGCTGTACATGATTTCACGGAATTAAAGCAGCAATGGATCAAAGATCTTTCCAATTTTTTAGAAGTGTATGGACAGTAATATCCAGCTGTTTGCTACACCTAGACTGAGTGCTGTAAGAAAAAGTGTTAGCTGGTTCTCAGTAATTAATTATCATTAGGCAAAAGTGCATCATCTTTCTGATTGTGCAGATACCTGGAGGGAAGGTGCTGAATTTGTCATATTAATACTAAAATGACTAAGCCAAGAGGAAATACAATTTTGTTCATGTCTGTTACTTAACATTCTGATTTATTATACAAATATGTATTCCTTACCAATCTTCAAATTTCCAAATAAAAGAACCATTGTAAGACACTTCATTGAGCACTCTGACCAGTATTTTTCTGCAGCACTCTTTCAAAAGAAGACAAAAGATCCCAAACCAAAAGAAATGTAACACTCCAGTTCCCCAGTTTTAGATTTTTCCTGCTCTGGGCTGAGTGAACAGCACGTAACTGTGCAAGTAGTTTTGCTCCCATCTGTATTTCTCTGTCTTTAAATATTGTGGAAAAAAAAATACTAAAAATCCTTAATACATATCCCTGTAGATTTCCTGTAGTAAAGGGTGTAAATGTGCATCAGATTCAGTCTTCTTGATTATCTGAACAAGCTGAGCATGCTCTGTGACAAGCTGTCGGAGGTCAGCCATTTTTTGGAGAAGTTTTGGGAAGAGGAAGGTGTCGTCAGGATGGTTGGTTTGCAAGTGAAGTTTCAGTACATGCACAATGCTCTCCTGCATTTTTTCAATGTGTCCTACATTTACAAGACCAGGACGATCTGTTCTCAAAACAAGCAAAAGAATACATGTCATAATTTTATAATGATTCCTTGAAGTGCAGTTAGTGGTAGAACTGAATCTTCCAGAGGATAGAAGCTTTTCCATTAAAATTATTAATTCATGAGAGGGAAATATTAAAATTTACTACCTTAGAGAACAAATATGCAATGCTTACCTCCACAGCAAATAATGGCAGCAACAAAAAGGGATATATCGCTATCATCCAAATCCAGTGCATTGAATTTCATTGCAAAATCAAATTTTGGCTCCATTATATCACAGAACGGCTTTCTCAGGCTTTTCAGGAACTCCCGGGTTATAAAACCGTTCCCATAGGCCACCAGCATCCCGTCCTTGTTCATCACAGAGGCCAACATGGCAAATATGGCTTCATACACCCCGTACTTCAACAGCGTCACCTGATCGTTCAAGTCAAGGTTGGAGAAGCCAGGGATGGATTTGGCGAATTCCGTGAGTTCTGTGACGGTCTCCACAGACGTACACTGGCAGCAGTGGAAGATCCGAACTTCTGCTTCCTTGTTCTGAATCCCATTGGCCACCAGTTTTGCCACCAGGGTCTTCTCGGCCATACACAAGGTATCCATATCATGTATAACAAATGGCTACAGAGGAAAAAAAAAAAAAGCCAGTTCAGTCACAAAATAATGGTTATTAATAATTTTCTTCCTAAAGAATAAGAATTTTGATAAACTTTGACTTCCATGCTAATCAGTCCTCAAGGATCAGTAAACCCGGAGTTCTTTTATCTTTCTCATCAAGACAAACACTGTATGACAGAACTATAAACTGCAATGCCTAACAAGTCTGCTCTGCAAACAGCAATGCAAATAGTCAAAGGTAAAGATGTATGGCATATCTTTAATTTAGTTTTATCTAACAGTTACAGCGAAGCTCCAGCACTCCTGTGCTTGTTATGCACATATCCATCTCAGAGCCAGTCCCAGGGGATTCACAAGACTTTTATTACCTTCTCCAGAAGTCCAGGTTATTCTGCCTACACTCCTATTGATTCCTAAACTAACTACACTTGATGCACATCATGATGCTTTCCCTAGGGGGAATACAGACAGTCATTTCAATACAGGACAGCATATTTGCATAAGAATGTGAACCCTGCACTACTCTTGTGTTTTATTATCAGATTTTCATAGAAAATGTCCCAATTGCCCCAACTTTCCAGGTGTAGCTGGTGCTGAGTCATCTCTAAACAGAGAATCTCACTAGATCATCAAATACGAAATTTGGTCTCTTCCGTAATCCCCTTGTTTCAAAAGGTACATGCTTCACAAACAGATGAGCCACTCTCTTAAAACATCATATCAAAAGCAGCATTCAGATTTTCTTACAAACAATCAGAACCCAAAAATATTTTGATAGATATCTGCAGAGCAATAATCAAAACAAAGTGCAATCCACTACAGAAAAACAACCAACCCCAGTGCTTCCCAGGCTAGCAAAGTCACAGCAACTGAGCTTGAACAGGAATTTAGTTCCATACACACCAAGCACCTTCCCTGTGCTGTTTTGCTCATCTCAGATTAAATACCATGGGGAACACATACTGTTCTGTCAGGAACTCATAGGATTCACTTGTCTCATTCAGAAAACTGTCCAACAGGTCAGTTTACTATGGCTGTCCATTTTTAAATGTTTATGGCCACTGCACATTCCATCTCACCCCAGCACAGTTACACAGAGCAGAACTTTTCATGGGAAGGTAGATATGAGTGAAAAGTGGCAGAACAAGAAACACAACACATCTCTAAACCTTTTAAAAATGTACACTATCTTACACACTTTTTAAAAAAAATTTAACACCATTTCACTATGGAGAAAAGAGATATGGCTAAAGACATGGGAGCTAAATTAAAAAATGACACCTTGTCACCATGAAAAATGCTCATTCATTCTGAAATTAATTGTAGTGGTGCCAAAAATTAGGATTCATTGAAATCAGCTGTTAATGCACAGTTCTGAAACAGGTAGGTTGCTAATTACAAGAAAATCCTTCTTTTAAAATTTGTTTTTCTGCTGAAAAGTCAAAACAAAATGAAAATATTTCTTTTCTTATGAGATGATGAAATAGCCTAAAACCCCTCTGCTCTTCCCTGCATATGGAAACAATTGGAAGCACCCTGTTTGTAACATCCTAGGGCTGATTGTTCACTAATTTTTACGTGCAAATTCACCCGGACACGCGCGTGCTGGTCACTGTTGGCTGGTCAGTCTGGTCAGTCCCGTGGCTGTGGCCACACACATTCAAGTACAAGAACTGGGATGCAGTGCTCTGGGATCCATCCCTGCATGTGTGACACGTGTGGCTTACGGTTTTGACACAGGGTAACAAGCACAAAAAGGATCTCCTGCAGAAACCCCTCAGTGAGAAGCTGAAGGTGGTGTTTACCGTAGGCTCACATCAGCCTGTACCCCTAAAATGTTTAAGCCTGTGCCTAATTTTACACACCTCTTCAATACAATGAAAAAGACTGGGATAATTCATGTGTCTCTCTTCTAATGCAGAAAGCTGTAGGCTTGGCTAGACTAGACTGCTATATGCCAAATTCCATAATGTAGAAGACAGCTTGCTTACAATTTTTACACACTTACATGGTTTTCATTATGGCATATGTAAAATTTCTTCCCTGCAAGTTTTTACTGAAACTGAAGTTGCTGGTAAAATAAGATACTTATCTTCTACATAAAAATAACAAAAATCACAGCAGAACTTAAATAAATATGCATAAAGTGAAATAAGTGAGTCCTTACATCGATTATACTCTCCCATGTGCTACCAAACAAAAAGCAGTTGATCGAATCAGGTAGACCTTGGCTAAATTACCCTGAAAGAAAAATAACTTCTACACCATATGTGTCTTCACAACCTTGCTTGCTTCTGCCTTTCAAAGGAACCATACAGAAGAGACCAGGAGGGCTGGGTGAGGAAATGGCCAGCACTGTAAATAAAAAATTACAAACTCAAGTTTTCTTTCCCCTCCTGCCATAAATACTATTCTGATTAAAAGTCATGAAGAGTGCCTGCACACCCTACAAGGTAACAGTACTTACCCTGGCATTTGTGACAGAAAAACATATTTTTTTTTCACTGTCATAATAGAAAATTAATTTTAAACCATTCTCCCCATATCAAGAGGTATTCACATTCAGATGTCACTTCATTTTTGATTAAGAACAATAATTTATGGTTATGAGTTTTTACTTACAAGGTAATCACCTGATTTTCCTAAAGTTTCTTACTAGTCTGATAGTGGTTAAAAGCCACCATATTTACCACAGATATTACCTTTGAATATTTCACGTCTGTATTACCATGATAGTTATTTTCTAAAAGATTTGCTAAAGAATTTACCAAATTATTACAAGCACCTTATGTACCTGTCAGCTTTATTTTAAAGTAACAGAAGAAGTACTTACTGGATTGTTATTGGTTTTCCCTGCAAGGATGATTCTGGCTTTAACCTTGTTCATATTGAAGTTTTTCAGGTAGGCATCATGAATTCTTTTGGCAAGTGATTTAAGATCTGCCATTTCTGAATCTTCTACATAATTTTCACCTGTTAGAATTTCTGCTTTGAGCTTGGCCTTCTCAGACCTTGGCATTCGTCCAAAACGTATTGCTGATGGGAAGACAGAATTGTAGAACAAACACAAATTATACAAGAACTTAAGCCCTTTACCATTGCTGCTTAAAACAGTAAGATTTTTCTGTCTAGAAAAACTGAGGTAGAGGTGAAGAAATCTCCTCTTTCCCAACACAGTCAGTGACTAATATGCTAAACCAAAGGAAATCAGGTATTTCAGAACACAAACTGGTATCTGCAGTGAGCTAGAACACACCCCTTTTTCCTTTTACATTACCTAAATACTTGTATTTTGTTTTCTCTCCATTGAGTTCTACAGCTCCCAATATGAAACTCAAGGTCCACCTTGGGAACTCCTCAAAAACACTGAGTAAACTCATGACAGGAGCTTGGCAGAAAGCACACACACAAGCTGGAGAGCTGCAATGGAGCCAGGCCTGAATCCCACTGCTGGCTCAGAACCTGCAGGGGCATTCAGTTCTTTATTCAACAGATCTGTACTGCCAGTGGGAACCCCAGCCCAAAGACCTGCATTTACAGCTCAAAGGCTGTAGGCAACAAAACCTCCTCTACACACAGCACTCCACACTGCTTTCTCAACAGACTAGCCCTTCAAGACTGGAGAGGAGAACAGTTTGAATACCCAATCCAGTCATTAGGATATTCTTCCAAGAGGCAGAAGATGCAAGTTTGAAACACCTCTGGGTATGGAGGTCTCCCTGTTTTTGGGCCAGTGGTCTTGCCATTCATGGGCATGTCCACATCCTTCTTCAGTTTCAATTTCAAGCTAAGCCAGCCCCATTTTACCCTTGGGAGGTGTGCAAGGGTTTGAGATGGCTCATACAATGAGTTACTTGTGCCACATTTCAGCATCCAACCAGTGAGGACAGGAACTTAACTGCCTACACTGAGAAATTCAGGGCATGAACAGCACCAGCCCTTCAATGTGCCCAAGGGATCTTCTCATGACATAAGCAGGTGACTCTAGGCATGATCTGAAATACAGCTGTGGACTTCAATGGAAGGCGTGTTTGGAATCTGGCTTGAGTGCTTCCTTCCCCTTAAAGGTGGGTTGTCACACCAATCTGTTGAAAAGTGGAAGAATACCTGCCCTAAACTGAAATTTAGAGTTTTAAGATCACGGGTGTAAGTTCAGTTGTAACTCTTTTTCTGAGAAGTATTGCCAGCAAGTCAGCAGTCATCCCTTTTCCCTGCTGCTTCCCACATGTTTGCTGCAATAAAACCATGGCTGCTCCTGTCAGCTGGAGCACAGGTGGCCACAGCGTTTTTGGGATGAAACAGCTTCCCATGATGTCAGTTCCTCCCAACCAGCATGGCTCCCTGCTCAGCTCCAACCTGAGACGTCACTTTGATGTCCAGCTGGTCATCCCCAGCCTTGCAGAGACTACCAACCCTCTCCCAATGGACTTCAACCTCAGGCAAGGCTCACTACAAGGGAGACAGGCTTCTGCAGAACCAGAAAGTCAACTCTCCCAATGCCTCCTGCTGGGACTGTAGACTACAGCGTCACAAGCAGCTTCCCCAACCATGTTCCCACCCCACCTATGCTGACTGCATAGTTTCCTTAGGAAGTTTGCCTCCTAACCCAGAGCTTTTCACCTATTTTCACACTGCACCTTCCCCCAAGCTCAGCCTAGACAGTATCAGAGTCAAGCAGGGAAAGCAAACTACTGTCATCTGGCCAAGTGAGATGTGCTTTCTCATGGCTTTGCCTCTCCCTCTTCACCCATGTTGCTCAGCAAGCTACGTCCTACACAGAGAACTGCCTCGTGGGTTGAAATTGGTCTGTAAGCCACAAGCTTGCCACCCTTATCTTAAACCACGAGCACAAACAACAACATAACTTTTAAACTGAATATCTCAATGCTCTGAATTTTTACCATTCTGTTTAACAAACAACCTACCAGATTCCTGTTGCACAGTCAGCACAAACCTTTGCCCTCTCCCCCCACTTTTTGAACCACCTGCCCAAGAGCTGTTGCACTGTAACCTGAAAAATAAGGAAGGCTGCTTTCCTACAGATTTCTATCCTGCGTCACTCCCCCTCACAATGAAGCAGTTGTTCTGCTACTCCTCTACAAAACCCTTGATCAGAGTTCTTCCAGTATTGAAAGTGTTTCAATGGGAGTACTGGTGCCAAAGGTCTGGGGTGAAGAAAGAAAATAAATGAACATTCATATGGACAAACTGACACGTAGCACAACTGTGTAAAGCTCATAACAGCATCTTTGGCAGTTCAGTATCAACCACACGAACCCATCAGAGAAACCCCCGCAGCGATCTATCCTGTAAAAAACCTGAGGTTCAATTAATGTGTGTGAGTAAAAATGCTATCCAAGTGTCTGCCTCCAGGAGCAGACTCTGGGTAGGAACAAACAAATTAAGGGCACTCTTACCTACCATTATGTGACATTCCAACTGAAAGGCACTTTTGAAAACGACAGTATTGGCACTTATTACGATTTTTTTTCTGAATTTTGCAGTTGCGATCACATGTATCATAGATGAGTTTTAAACGAATTGTTCTTCTAAAAAAGCCCTATAAAAAGTTTGAAAAGAACAATATGTAATGTTAATGAATGTTGACTACTAAGCTTCAATCATACAGGTAATTTTTTTTCTTTTCCTGTTTATTAATGTCACAAGTAAAACAATGTAACAAAAATAACCTGTCCAAAAGTATGAATCCATGTAGTGGTGTGTCTGAGGGCATGCACAGAATGGAGAACACGAAAGGAGGGAACAGCTCTCAGTCCTCTTTCTTGGAAGAGAACCAAGAACCCAAAGAAACCGAGCAGATTTGTGCTTAAGGATGAAGCAAAACAGTCACATATTGCTTTTGTACGCATTCCCTCAGCGTCCTCTGTCAGAAGTACCCCTCATCTTTTAACCAGGGTAGGTCACACACACAGAATTAACCCATCCTTCCTGCACCCAGCAGATGTCAGGGGTGTGAGGACACAGCAGGGTGTGCCGAAGAGCCGAGGACACAACGCTGAGCGCTGCAGAACAGCCTCTACCTCAGCTGCTCTTTCCACCACATCTCCAGTCTGCAATGCCAAGTTGGTCACACACTGTCCAGCCACAGGGTCTGCAAATCCACAGCCATCACAACATTTTGTGTCACATCACAGAGCAACATGTCATTTAGGCTGTGGGACACACACCTGGTTATGAACTGGTTCCCCACCTCTAATAGATATTCTGCATCATTCCATAAGATTTACATTCAAATGATCATACTGACATGAAGGAAAACTGTACACAAAGACCATTATTTCTCTCCTGTGACATTCTAATATAGAAAAAGATGGAAATCTAAAACACTGGAGGAAAAAGAAAAGAATCTTACAATTCGTGGGTCATATAATCCCAAAAATGATGCATTAATGAGAAGAGTAATTTTCCCCAGAGATACGCCCGGGCCCCAAAACTACAAGAGGTACAAGACTAAGTGATTCAGGCAGCATGTGGTGGAGGTAAGAAACTTGGGATTTGTTACTGTTATAACAGGAATGTGGCATACTCCTCCCAGCCATACTCCCAACACAAATAAAACACTAGTGGAGCAAGAAGGCTTTGAATTTTTTTTTTTTTTTTGGTCACAGTTTAGTGCTTTAATATTTCACTAACTACATCCAGAAAAGCAGCATTAAAATTATCATTGTGAATTGCTCCTGCTTGATGAAGGTCTGGTATTGAGTTATGGTATCTGACCAACTTAATTCAGAAAAAAGACCACAGATAGGTTTATTATTTAAATAATTGTAATGGCTAGAACTATAGTAATTAAACATATATGTACCAAATGTTTATCATCATATTACCCCATAAATAAAGCAACATGATTTAGGTTCTTAAGAAGAAAATTATGACTGTACCTTACAACCTTCACAAGCATGTACTCCGTAATGGTAGCCTGAGGCTTTATCCCCACAAATTCTACATTCAATGTTTAATGCTCCACTGGGTGATTCATCTATGCTACCTGGAGCTGTGGCAAAATTAATGGATGAAGGACTGGATGCTGGTGAAAGGGTGTCTAAAAAAAAAAAAGGAACACTTCATAAATACTATACTATCAAGACTGATACAATTTCTATACTAAGACCACACAAAAAATGAGCTTATTCTAAAAAATAATCTTGAGTTAATCGTCATGAAGTGAACTAACAATTTGACCATAAGTCTTTGAAAAATAATTCATATTTCCAGTGCAAACACATACAAAATACAGGGTGTACTTTGCTAATTTTGATGAGACAAAGGATGTCAAGAAGGAAAAAGCCTTACTGAAGTGACTCTGGCAACAAGAATTAGATGGTTGATAATGGACCCAAGAAATACACACCACACCAGTGTTCTTTGCAGAAAGGCTGTGAACAGCTCATCTTGGCTTTACATCTTCCATCTCTTGTGCTGCAGGGATGAGCAGGGGATCTCTTGTTACAGTACCACAAGAGACACATTCCTACTTCACACAGATACACCTCAGATACATGTAAGGACCCCTGACCTTCGAAGTGCTACTAATAATTTTAAATGACAATCTAAATTGAGGCCTAAAAAGCAGATGGACAAGTCCTCCACACCAGTAGAAAGGCTGAACAGATGTTAAAAGGAAGGTAACACAAATACCAGCTTCTAAAATAGTCTAGCTCAGATATTTTGTGCTTTTCCTATAATGGGAAAAGCATTTCTGAATTGTACAATGAAATAAACTTGCCAGACGTGCCACCAGTAGATGAACACATTACAAAACTAACACGTTCCAACTTTAATTATTTCAATTAATATTTCCACCTTGTTTGAGGAAAATATTTTCTGAGGCCAGAATTTCTTTTATCTTCCATCTTGCAACTTGCACCACAAGACTTCAGCAAATTAATGGGTGTGTTATTTTAACAGACAGATTAAGAAACACTCATGAATGTAGGTCAGCAAGTATTATGTTGGAAAAAACCTTGGCACAGAACTCAGAGTCTGCATTGCCAGCGCTGCCAAGCCCACAGGCATCAGAGTCATCACGAACAGCCTCAGCCCCAGGATTTTTTAAAAGTGTGATTTCATTTTACTTGCCTTATGGAATTTGAGCCTTGGAAGTTTACATTTTGCATGTTCTCTAACCACAAAACCAGTAGGTTTTGCAATGAGCACTGAATGCTCCATGAGAAGGTGACAGTAGAAGCTGATCTAAATTATTGTAGGCCTTGCATACACCTACACTGAAATAATTGTAAAACCTTGTGTCTCTGAAGGACCACGTTATAAACAAATATACACATACATAAAGCACATCATAACTTTTCCTGTACACGGCATCTCTCTGATGAGAAGGTCTACAACCAAAAGGGAACCAAGTCATAGTTCTAGAAACATTCCCTTGGTCAACAGTGCCAGGAGGCAGCTCCGCCCATTCCCTTCAAAACCCACGCTGTTCATTTCAATTGCCTCAGTTCTATTACTCCAAGGTGAAACAGGAATCACAGGCTGGGAATTGATTTAAAGTAAGAACCCCTCAAAACAAAACAATGGAAACCAACCAAAAGGTTAATAGCTACTTCAGATGGCTCTACTGCTAAAAGACTTGCAAACATCCAGATTCGACAGGAAAACCTTACTGAGATCACCACAGTGTCCCACACTGCTGCAGGGATTCTCATTCTGATCTCCCAAACAAAGCCTCTGACTAAAGACTGTGTAACTTTATGTTACAGTCATTCTTCAGTGACATTTGTTTAATGCCTTAACTTTAGCCTTAAGTATGTTAAGACCATGCTATAATCAGCTTATTTATTTCTAGTGTCACTTCATCATAAGCAATAATTATTGCATTAAAGAAGTTTTTAATTGCTATCATTCTATTTATAAAATAAAGTTTTATGCTATCATTCTATTTATAAAATAAAGTATAAACCAAACTCTCTTACCTGTTATAACTGATCCATCAGATCCTGGACCATTTCCCAGTGACTGGAATTCTGTTAAACTTAAAGTTCCAGAACTATCATCACCTAGAGACTGGGACAGGTCTTGAATGTTCTCCATATCTTGTAGGAACTCTCCAGATAAAGGGCTGTCTATATCCTCCTCCTCCAAGGGAGTAAGGGGATAGAGCTGGTTTTCAGTGTCCACCATTTTGATCAAGTAGAGCAGTCACTTAAACTTCTTTTTACTGGTGAAAGAATAATTAAAAAAGAAATCAGATATTAAAAAAAAATATTTGAACCAGTTGCAGCACACTGAATATAGCATTTCTAATCCAAAGGTGAAATAATATACAACATTCTGTTGCTCTGGAAGCTTTATGCAACATGAATCATCAAGAGCACAGGGTGGGGAAAATTCTCAAAAAAACTTCAAGATGAATGAAAGTTATGACAAGATCAATCTGTAGATTGTTGTTTTCGCTCCATTGCTGAGAAAAGCATTTCTACAGAAGGCATTACACACTTCCCACCAAAACTTAAAACAAACATCCATATTCTACTCACTCTTCTTGAGTAGGAAAAATAAATGAGATGCTGTCACTATTACTGCCGTCTCATTCTACAAAGACCATTAGAACCGATCTAGTTGCCCAATTTCTTTGAAACGGGATAGTTTTAACTAAAAAAGGAAAATAATTTCTGTATCATATAGTGCAGCAAGCAAAAATATGTAGGAGACTAAGTATGGGAATTTATCCATGATTTCCAACACCAGTTACAGACACCAGGTACGTTACTGTACCAGCTGCGCTGGTGGTGAGAGCTGGACGTGCAGCATGGATAAGGAACACCAGGAACTAACTGTGCCGTTTGCTCCTTGTGTGCTACCCAAGTCCCTGACATAACCAGAACATACTTGAACTCAGAAATGAGAAATCCCTTGTATGTATTTGTGAAAATAAAGTTGAGTTCCTATCCCTGCGATGTAGCCGTTTTGTGGTGGGGGAAACGTATAAAGGAACCTCCAGCAATCCAAAGGAAACTACCAAATTTGTCTCCCTAAGGAGCCATCAGCAAAAAGAAGAGAGGAATGGCAGAGCATATGATTGCCACTGCTCCTCCAGTGTGCTCTCCATGAAGTTCTCCTGGGCTAAACCAGTTGTTCAGAGCACAGAAACATTATATTCCTCTGCAGACATTCAGCCCCAGGAGAGCTGGGGAGGTTCCAGCAGGCACTGGGCTTCGTGTACCCAGTGTTCCCTACTGAATCACACACATCTCTCCAAGTCACACTTCTTCATCCAGCACAAGTATTTTTAAAAGATTAAGTGAACACTAGAGTCTACCTTCAACCAAAATAGGCATTATCTGACAGCAAAGCAAAGGAAAGGCTTGAGAGCTGACCTCCGAACATGGCAACAGCTGCCTGGTGCCCAAATCGCACCACACTTTTCCACATTTACAATCAATATGTAAAATTCAGCAGCCTTTTAAACTAAATTCCTGTAAAAACAACCTAACAGATAGTGAAACATAAATTGAGTGCTTCTTGTTTTAACTATTAAATTACATACCCTTTTGTACTTTCAAACACTGCAAGTAAATTACAGCTGCTTAATCATTAGAGCTCTTGTCAATGATTAACTGGTACTTAAGCAAGCATGGCGACAACATAACAATTTCTGAAGACTGTCAAAATATACTAATATTCACAATACTGCCTATTTTTTTTATAAGCACAGAAAATCTTTAAGTAATATGTCTAGTATTTATGCAGTAAACTGCCTTCTGGCTTTTCTGGGTTCTGTGCATGTTTACACGTGCACATGCTTTCATTGGCAGGTTTCACACTGATCCTTGCTTGAATGAAAAAAGGCTTCTAAAATAAAAAGGGTAATGAGTATGAAGTTCATTTAATATTCACAGAGAGTATTTTGCTTTACAAAAAGCCCTGTACATGTTACAACAGTAGATGTGGTAACTGCAGCATGATGATTCCACTCAAAGATCTGTGTCTTCTAAGTATTTACAAAAATTCTGTGCCACCAAGACATGTGCAGAGGATTTTATCAGTTTCCCATACAATGCTTTAGTCTCCATAACCCCTTTCCTATCCCCACATACCAATACACACAAACTGAAAACAAGAGAATAGAACATAGAAAAATAAGGACACAATTTCATGTAATTATAGTTTTAAGGTTAAACAGGTTTTACTCTCTCACACCTTGTTATCTCTGAAATACGTCTGTTTTCACAAGAAGTCCTTTCCCACCTCCATACTGTGAATAACCACTGAGTAACTTACCTATAAATTTGAAACTGGTCCCAAAGAAATCAGTCAGATTATTAAAGAAAAATACCTCATCATGCAGCTATCAGTTATTTGCTTCATTTTTGGAAAGGGATGGAGGGATACGAAACGTCCAGCCCTTCCACATTTAGTACTTGCCACACCAGGAATAGTCCCTGTAAGGAAACAGGTCTCTGAGATGCAAAGGTCTCTGGGAAGCAGTAACAAAGTCTGAACTTACTGCATAAACAAATTGATCGTGTAAAGGGCCTGCTTGCAAATACCAGGGTTAAAGTTGAATCAGTCATTACCTCTAGGTCATTTTGAGAATGCTGGGGCTGAAAACAGCACATTTAAAACTAGTGATTGCAATAGATACTTTTAGAAAACTTTGGTGGATAGGAAGAGCCTTGAATATGTAAGCTGCAGGATATTTCCAATATCCTAATTCAACACAAAAAAGAACGGAAAATAAGATTAGGTGTGACACCCAGGCTTTTACCTGGGAATGGATGCATATTTTCTCCTCTATCACACAACAAGTGATTCCGTTTTCATAGTTTGTAACCTTACATACTGGCACTATTTTATATTTTAAAAAGTATTAAGAACTTAAGCCAGAGAACATTTTCTACGCACGTGATGTAAAATTTTTGTAAGCCACTCCTTCATCAAGACTGCCAGTTGCACACCCCCTCTCCAAAAAAACCCACCCAGAAAAACTTCATCTTTCTTCTCTTTACTCAGCTGTACTCCAAGATATCATATGTAACTTATAAGTATCCTTGCCTTTAAAAGAAATCAAAATTCACATACCCTAGTTTTGAAAATGGATACAAAGCTGTAAAGTTAGGATCTTAAAAGTCACGTAAGGAGCAATTCTATGCAACCTTGATTCTGATTCTCTTCCCAGCCCCATGGCAGGGGAGTGAGCAAGCGGGGTTTGGTTGCCTCCTGGGGTTAAGCCATGACAAAATGGTAAAAACAACATGGGAATGGGGTTTTTTTTGTTTTATATTACTTAGCCAAACTCAAGGAGAACTTACGGAGCTCTAGGATGGTCCCAGGATTTTCTGTCCCACTGGATTTTAAATGACATTGGCTAGTGTATATTACAGATCAATGTCTCTGAACAGGACCATCCACCCTCCTTTTAAATGTGACCTTCCTGCTTTAAACTGTTTAGCTGCTTTCTAGACCTTCAAGATTATATATCCACAATTTCCTCCAATGCTTTCTTTCACTTACGTAACACATTTATTATATACTAAATAGTTTTAAAAACTGTTTGTTTTACCAAGATTACTGTTTAAGAAGTAACTAATGACAGCAACAAAACTATTCAGGAGATAATGAAACTATTTATTTCAAACATCATACCATCTCACTTTCACACAACAGATGCAGTTACTAATGGAGAAAAAACTACAAAGCGGAAATTAATTTTCAGCAAACAGAAATACAAGAGGTAATTCATTTCACCTAATGTCAAACAGCTCACTTAACATGTTTGGGTTGAGTGGAGCTCAATGGAATTTCCAGAGCCATGACTGATCTTCGAGGCCATGATTACACACTAAAAACGTGGCACTTTTCAATCTGACCACTTCCCTGATCCAGTTCACTGCAAAGCCTTACAAATGTTAGTGCTGGCTCAATGGAGAGAGCAGAAATAAGCAGCTGGGAAGAGGGAATACATGTGCTGCATGGCCAAAAAATTACTGCATGTGCAGCCTGAATCTCCTCTGCACAATCCAGTGACTGTGTGGACAGGCTGGGTCTGCAAACCAGGCACTTGCACTGCCTGAAGTGAAGAAGCCAATGCCTCTTTGGTCTCCTGTGAGAGGTGAAAACTGCTTTACCAACAGACAGCACCTCGATTAGATTAAGGGGTATTCCCGTCTTTTGGCAGGGCCATGGAACTGTCATGCAGGCTGCTATGTGCACATCCCACAGATATTCACCTTCCAGCAGTAAAACTCTCACTGAAACCCAGCAAATGGAAGATACAGGCATTTACTCTGAGTTAACACAACATGCTCCAATAAATAAATGACAAAAATGAAATTAAAGTTTCAATGCTGGAAACTCCAGCTGAGAGTAGAATCTAGCTCAAAGAAATACTTCAGCTGCTTTTAAGAATAAAACAACAACCTAGCATCAAGTGGCTTTCTAGTGGAGAACTTTAAATTCAACAAGCCCCTCAAGATCCTGGTAACTAGGAACTCCATTCAGAACACTTTATATTTACACTGACTTCATATTAGACCAGAAAATAGATTTCACCATATTTCATCCACAACACTAGCCTAGTCAGCCTCTTGCAGACAGCTTCAGATGCAAAGGAAGACCACAGTTCCCGGTTATCGGCGCAGTTAAGATCTGAAGCCTGTGTTTAAAGGAGCCCCTGCAATCCCTTTAACAGGAGCCAGATTTGGTTTCATCAGCAACAGGACAGCAAGGTTTTGCAACCTTTGCCTCCAGGCTCCAAAGACAAGACTTACAGGTCTATCACCTCAAGTTTACACCTATCTGCAATCATGCTTGCTTTCTTTCACATAAATAGGTGTATCAAACATGGCATTACTGAAATTTGCATCAAAGTCCTTCTGATAAAAGGAAAATCCCATATTGTAAAGAGTGGAGATTGAGTTGTTTGAATTGCCTTTGAGCTCAAATAGGTTCAAGTCTGCATAGAATACCAACATGACTTTTGAGATTTTTGGTTGGTTTTTAATTTTTTTTGCCTCCTCTAAATATGAGTTTTCATATCCAAAAAATGAATGCTTTGGAGGTTTCTGTAATTGGGAATAGGAAGACTTTTCTTTCTAGTGAATGCTGAACTGAAACTAAAGTCAGAAATAGCTGTATGTCAAAGTAAAGCTTTCATATCTCTTTTAAATCTGTGTCTGCTGAATCCTTTAAAGAGCTGTCTACTCAGGACTTCAGTATAAGTCAATATAAATTAACAGACTGTATAATACTAAGAGTTATTGAAAAACTTATAATGTTCTTCACTTCACTATTTTCTTCAAGAAGTGTTTTTGGAGGGGTCATTGTTGCTTTGGGTTTTTTGGTTGTTTGAAGGGCTTTGGAGTTTTTTTTGTTTTGTTTTTGGTTGGTTTTCTTGGTGGTTTGTTTTGTTTTTGTTTTTTGGTTAGCTGATTGCTTTGCATATTTTGAGTTCTTAGGTTTTTGTATTTTTTTAACTACATTATAATCCAGTCTGAAATTTAGATGGTTCCAAACCCAAGTAAACACTGTCAAAGACTCAACTGAAAAACTTTGTGTTAAAAAAGTCTTTTGTCTTATTTCAACTGTTACAGTTCAGATCTACAGAAGACCTAAAAACCTCACAATTTGCAATGGTGTCTGTTTCCATTTTTATAGTCAAACCCAATATCAACCTAATCTATAGAATCAAGATACTATTGTTAACGTGGCTTTAAAAAATCAGCCTGGAAAGCAGTATGATGGAAGATTATTCAATTTATTACATTCGTTGTTAACATACTTAAAGCAAATATTCATATTGGAGTTCAAAATATCCAATATTTTTGAGGCATAACCACTGAAGAAAGTATATTTTATTAACAACAGATTCAAAAGGACAATAAGAATTTCTTTCCTGCAAGGAACTAAGCCATGGCAACATCTTAGTAACCACTATGTTACAGAGCAATCTGTGTTCTCTGCCATGTGCTGCCTTTCAGGTTCACTACAGCTTCACCAATACTGCTCACAGCTCACCAGAGTTTCTAATGAAGACCCCACTCCACTGCTACATTTACAACTTTACACTTGCAACACATTCCCCTGTTTTCTTTTCCTCTCCCAAACGAATGCCCAGGTTTTGCTCTTTATCCAATCCATTTCAGCGTCAGTATCTCTTCAAGTCACTGTTATATTCCACTCAAATTTTTCCATGCTTGAGGAGGATTCAAAAGATTACACGTGTTAATCACAACAGCCATAGCAGTTTGTGCTTCCAAGTTCTACAGGATCAAAAGATCATTTGTGGCAACACCTTGTAGGCAATGAAGCTGACAGAACATACTGACACACACGCTGGGTGTGTGTGCTGAACACTGACATGTGGAGACCACAACTGCTGAGAAATGGAGGTCTGGTGCATCATTTCAGAGGCTGTTCTCTCTGCATGTACATCAAAAGCTGGGGTTTGATTTATGAATGATATTTGAACCAAGGAGAGGTCACATTCAGACAAACACGACATACATGTATTTGCTATTTGATCCAAGAGCCAAGGTCACGTTCACACAAAGGTGTAATCTGAGTATTGGCTTTATTTTTATTACCCTGTCGATGAACTTAAAGTTCTTTTACTTTCCTCATGTGTCCCAAAAACTCCTCATGCATTTATTCGGTGTGTCCTAAAAACTCCTTGCCCATTTACTTGGAAGATGCCTTGTTTTTCTAAGTTTTGCAATACTGCACAAATGTCTGATGAGCTAATTACATAAGCCAAGATTTTGAATTGATTAACAGTTAGGGACACCTTAATTTCAAAGATCAGTGCTCAGACTTAGGCTAAATCTGGTTGCATGGTATGGCTAGAATTAAGAAAATTAAGAAAAAGAAACAAACCAAAATCCCCACAAAAACTGCGTGCACAGGTTTGATGTCCTAAGCCATTGTCAGGTTTTTTTTTTTTCAAAAATTAATACGTAAAAGTAAGTTTGAGTGGTGAAGTCAAAGTTGATTACAACATGTACAGCATTTACAACCAGCCCACGCATTTGCCCCAACATGCTGCTCATTGGGAACCAGATCCTTAAGACTAAATTGGAATGCTGCAATTGTTTCCTTATACATGTGATTACTGCATCTCAGATTATGAAAAACGCCTGCTCCACAATTTTCTAACTATACCCTGATATTCTACAGAGACCTCATTTGTTGAAGGATACAGATATCTGAGAGTAAAAGGCAAATAGAGATTGCATTTAGAGTGGTGACTAAATTATTATCTCCAATAGAATCAATTTCTGAAGTAAATAAAATGTAAGCCCCTTGCTAAGTCTCCTGCAGAGTACATTTTCACTACGTACGGTAAAAATAAACTTCATAAGGTAACAAATTAAAGACATCTGTGCAACTGAAATTGTCAATTAAAATTAGAATCTAATACACACAGATGCAGTGCAGGCAAAATTTTTGGCATATTGACTGTCCTGTTACATGAACCTCTCACTCAAAAGATTTATCAAGTGTGCTCACATGCTTGATAAAAAAACCCAAAACCAAACAAATCCAAAAAACATAACATACATGACTGTGTTGTCAAGAAAAACATCATAACTTTTACAAGCATAGCTGTCTAGTAACTCTTCCTAACAAATGTGAAAATTCAGACATACTATATTTATGAAAAGAAAAAGCCAATTGCCAATAACTTAAAGTCAAACAAACACTTTGATGCACTCTCTGAAACTGACAGTATTTCAACAATCTTCAGGGTTCACGTGTAAGTACGGATAACTTAAAATGTAAGGATATAAGAATTCATTTCGGTTTTTATCTGCAGACCTTTATGTGTGATAGCAAGTGGTATATATTATTGATAATAACATACTCTTTAGTATATATATAATATATATTATCATAACATAACATATAGCAGTATCATGTTCTTTAGAAATTAGAATTCTTGCTGTGCAATAATTAAAAATACCTGTCTTTAGTTGAAATTTATTATAAAAGCAGGATAAGAAATAATTACCTAATCTTTTGTTTTCTGAGCATATTTAACCTTTCTGTTTTATTTCAACCTTGCTTATTCTTCAAGAGAAGAGCAAAGGATTGTAGAACACACAAGTGTAGAATAGGTGTGTGAAGTTATGTCAATACATGGATTATTCCAGAGTTTTCCAGGGTCCCTCACTTTGATTACTAATCACATACTTTATTAAGAAACCGATAATTGGTTATCCTTGAAATAGTGGTTAAATATTCACTTTGGCTAAGGATTTCCAACTTGTGAGGAAAAATACTCATTCTTGCAGACATCTTAATGGCAACATTCTTCCTGAATAAAGAACTATTGTTTTGGAACAAAACTTTCAATCTAAAAGGAGAGGAAAAACAGAAAAAGATAAACTAAAATTACTTAATGCAAAAATGTGAAAGGTATGTTTAGCATATTGATTTAAGATTGTGAAAAGTTTCACTTAAGTCTTACCTGCCGTTTAATGATTGGGCCTTGCAACCCCCCATTTTTGGTCCACTTAAGACACATACAGCTTCTCTATCTGACAAATGCCCAAATTTGCTACCCTGATCTCATTACAGAGATTCTGCTCAGAAAAATAGAAATAAAAAAGCCCACAACTTTGCATCTGTGCCTTTTCCTACAAAAGCTCTCCTACTTAAGACTGGCATTCCTTTAAAAGAGACATAAAGTCTCTTACTTT
This sequence comes from Orthonyx spaldingii, assembly GCA_013397795.1. Lineage (NCBI taxonomy): Eukaryota > Metazoa > Chordata > Aves > Passeriformes > Orthonychidae > Orthonyx > Orthonyx spaldingii. The sequence goes on from VZTJ01005471.1 coordinate 101,766, forward strand.
TCTCTTTTCATTTATAGCTTAAACTTCTAGCTCGGGCTCCTTATTGTTTTGGCTTGGGACAAAAATCCAGTTGCTTCGGTATCTGATACTGCAACTTTTGCTTCAAAGATCAATAACAACAAAAAAATATCTTTCTGCCTCAAGAATACCTCCTTTCAGTCTCCAGCACACTCCCTATCCCAAATCTCAGGTTACAGTCCTTTTCAATACTCTTTCAGCTGTCTTACCCCTCTCCTCCATCAGCCACATCAACCCATCTCCAAATCACCTCCTTCACCTCCTCGGTCCCCCAGTCTCCTATCTCAGCTCCTCCAGCATCTGCACAGCTGCACCCGTCTCACCATCTGCAGCCCCTTGCATGATTCATCACCAACCATAACAGACCATGATTATTCACTATTTGAAAAGCTACAGTGGAATTTACATCTGTTTCTGGAAGAGATTCAAGAAGCCTGAATTCGCCTTCTTAGCAGAGAACACCACCACTGTGTATTTTCAGTGGTTTTGTTTCACTGATAAACTTTATTCCCTTACCCAGATATAATAACATGACCTATTTGATAAATTCAGCTTAACAGAGGGATTTATAGCCTTTAAAAAATAATTACCCTCAGATAAGATATTACAGATTTAGGCCCCTTCTGCTTGCAAGTGTCTTTTTGAAAATTGTGAAATTCCAATGGGTCAGCTTTTATACTCTTCCACCAGCACAAAAAAAATTCTAATGTCATCTGTAACTAGCACCTGAAGTTGTGTAGTTTACTTACCCTTTATTGTGCTACAATTTTACTCATTCCTTAGAAGCATTTTTACAGGCTCTTGTTGCTCAGCTATTACATTTAAATAAATAAACAAATGAAACCTTCTAAAAATAAACTAACTTCAATTTAATGTCATGCCACAACTCAGAGTACCCAGGGTGGAATGTGAAACAAAATTCTTTCACTTTTTGTTGTTGGTTTTGGTTTGGTTTTTTTGTTAAGAAAATGGCCTTCAGTTTTATTCTGACAATTCAAACATCCCTACCTTTAAAAGTTTTCCTTTGTGATAAATGTATCACACAAAAACAAAGTTTACACTGAATTAGCGTTTCTGACAGGAGCCTTGGCAACAGGCATGAATGCAATTAATCTACATTTTTTGGCAAATGGACATCAAGTACTTGTACTTGCGAGCTCCTGACCTGTCAGATAGAGGATATACTTGGGACACATGACTCCCCAGCTCTAAATCAGGTCACTCACTACACTATACAGAGCACAAGCCTCACACGCCTGTGTCATCAAAAAGCAGCAAACCATAACCAATTATTTTCCTGCCATGTTTTCTCTGCTCATTCTCTACGACATAAAGGGTATCTGGTACTCAGTTTAACAATAATACCAGCATTGCTATTCATCTGCCACCCCACTCCTTTTGACCAAGGAAGCATCTGAATTGCAGGAAGGTGGAGGAAGAATATGAGTCCAGTGAAATAGCCAGGAGAAGAAAACCTTTTTAAAAAGCCATGTATGTACTTTCATATTCCAGTGTTAGTTCACTTTGTAAGGCATTTCAGCTGGCTTGAATCAGATTTTGAAAGAGCAGTTATGGGGACACAGCACACAGCCCCTCTCCGGAGCACAACTGAGTTAGTGGGTGCAAAATAAACTTCTTTAAGGGTACCTGGACAAGTCAGCTTAGGTAATGTAACAGCTCCCTCACCTCAAAAGGATATCCATCCCTTCAGTAGCTCCCTCATACCAAAAGGATATCCATCCCTTCAGTAGCTCCCTCATACCAAAAGGATATCCATCCCTTCAGCAGCTCCCCCATACCAAAAGGATAGCCATCCCTTCAGTAGCTCCCTCATACCAAAAGGATATCCATCCCTTCAGCAGCTCTCTCACATCAAAAGGATATCATCCCTTCAGCAGCTCCCTGACACTGCCGGTTCCGCACCTCCCCTCTCCCTCTGCCTTTCCAGACACGCCGTTCCCCGGTGCCCGATCCCGCTGGCCACCTCTGCCACCGGGAATGACCCTGGGCCAGCGCAGTGCCCGGGCTGGGAGCCCTCCCCGGGAGCCCTCCCTGGCACCGTGCTGGCCCAGGGCAGCCCGGCCCACTCCCAGCCCGGGGAACAGCGCGCTGCTCTGCGCCCGAGGAGCTGCATCCCTGCAATCTCGACACTCCCATCCAGCTCCCTGGCGTGCTCTATTCCCCATTGTAGACGCAGCCTCGGTGGAAAAACCCCGTTCACTAAATCGGCAGAGGTGTAACACAGGAAAACCATAAACAGCTTTAGAGAGCTGAACAGAGCCACTGAGGGGCAGCAAAAAGGACAGACAGAAATGTACCGATGGGACAAGGAAAGAAGGAGCCTAGATCAGATCCAGCCATGCTGTGTAGCCACACTTCTCGCTGTAGCTTGTACTTGCAGGGCTATCAGGAACCACTGACAGAGGGCATCCTATTCTTTTTTGCATTTATGTGTTCATTCTTATCCCCCTCCCGCTTTGCCACGTAAAAGAGAAATAAAATGAATGATAGCCACAAATCGAACAATTCTATGTTCTTAGAGGAGAATCACTATTACATTTCCACAGGATTTATTACAGGATTTATAATCTTCAGAAAATGCAACTCCTTGTAAATTCTGTTAGAATGACAGCAGCTCAGTATGCTGGAAATCAGGTGCCCAAAATGTAGATTTAAGTTGAAAATTTATCATCTGTTTGAAAATATTGTCCTGTTTGTGCACAGTTACATCTGTGTGGCAGCACAGAACAACAGGTACAGCTGCTGCTTTGTTCAGAGGCAGCACCCTTTGCTGCTTGTCCCTTACTTATATAGGTACTAAAGCTGCTACCTGATTTGATCAGACTGGTCTGCTGAACTGCCCACAGCATGCCCTTTATCCTGAGGTGGGTAAGAATAAATAAACTTCACTTATTTTATATATATATATGTGTGTGTGTGTGTGTGTATATGCGTGTATATATATATATAGCTATTTTGTAATCTTCCACTGAAAACTGCCAACAAGCCAACAACACTCACTGTGACCTGTGGGCAGCAATTAATTTTATTTTAACATCAGAGTGTATGAATTAACTGACAGCTGTACTGGAGGATTCCTCAGCCCTGTTGGACAGAACTCCACCAGGCACTGCCTGCTAATAAGTAGAGTCTCCAAAGCAGTCTCCTGACACAATACCCACCCGCTCCCTCACCCTCCCCCTCAGATCCAAACAGTTCCATAGTATATTCTTCAGGCTTACTACTCCAGGGAATGTTTTTCCTACATGTTGAATAAAGATGCCAAAGAGCTTGGTTTGGTTTAATGGGAGCCTGCCCCATGAGTCCAGTGTCAGGTACTTTGTACCATTCTTCCTGAAGCAGTAACACTGGCAGCAGGTTAGGAAACTTCACCAGTAATTCAAGTCTTCACTTTCAAATAGGTTTTGCAAACAGACAAGAGTCCTTCTTACCTTCTGAACACTCATAGTCAGTGGTTTGCTCTGTGATTTGTTATATCAATCATTTTCTGTAAATAATTTTTAAAACAAAACAGGCATGTAGCACTTATTTGTGTAACAAAGCAAAATAAAACAAAGAATGACAATAACAAGCCTATATGCAGCTAATAGAACTTACTCAGCATAACAGTGCTGTGGATCCATGGATATACACAACAAAACAGTAAGACCTGCCTCCAAACCTCACAGACTGTAGAACGGTTTCAAATGATTCATTTCTATGATTTGTTGTTGTTGTTGTTAAATGGAAATAATATTAAGTTATTGTGGTGCTATTTTTTCCATGTAAAATACCTCAAACTCTAAGCTATTCGCCATAATAAGTTCTCTCATCTCCAGGATTGTGTACACTCACAAATGAGTAAGGATTTACACAACAAGCACACCAAACTGCAGCTCTGGTTTCCTTCTATGTACTTAACAAAATGAAAGCAAACTAATGAGATACAGAAATATGAAATATGAAAATATTGGACTAACTCACTTTCACATGTATTTCAGCTGCCTGGAAACAAATGCCAAAGAGCTGTACAACCTCAGTACAACTGTACAACTTCAGCTCACTGCTCTGAGTTCCTCAAGGCAGACACATTTTTGAACAAGTTTCTTTTACTATTTGGAAAGATTCAGTGAATAATTTCTCAGTTTATACATCTTTTAAAAACCATGATAATGTATCAGTGTTTTTAGAAAGGGATAAGTAATTTGCCAAATGCTTTCTAATCTCTCACACTCTTAGTGTTTCCACAGGCATGAGACAACTTGAACTTAAAACAATAAATTTAGATGAATACAGCACCATAGAACAAACTACGCCTCTTTGGTAGTTTGCATCTTTCCAGAGTGGAAAAAAAAAAAATTAACACCATATGCTTTTTAAGAGTTAGGAAAGACCCACAGAAACCAATCACATAACAACTCAAGCCTCAGTCAGGATTAGAGTGCCAATGAGTTGTGGTTTGTAATTTGTACTAATCTGTGCATGAGAAGTCCTTCACTGGACACAGAAATTACACTTCTTTGATATTTAAAGACACATGCAATGCACTTATAAATAAATATTGTTTCATAAGCAGAAACTATGAGAAGTGGTATGAGGAAGTGGAGTCAGATTTGGCAACATCTCAATGCCACATGCAATCTGGTCACACAACAATCTCCTCCTATCAGCTGAATATCTTTAAAATGTCAAACATCACTCTCTTTGAGAGATTTTAGTTTTATTTTGAAGATAGTGATGATTAAGAGGCTAACCTTACCAGACAAGTATTTTTCAATTCAGTGAAAAATTCAGCCTTCTACTTCATAAAAAGTCATTCAATGTTTAATTTAACAGACTTGGTCCTGTGAAATTCTGAGCACTCTACTTCTAAAATATTAAGAATTCAGAATTCTGCTGACTAGCACCTAAGACAGCAGTAGATATCAGAACATAAGGAAGTTTTACTTTGTTCTCCTGATTGTGCTACTACTTTCTGTTTATCAATTATTTATTGGCACTACATGCTCAGATTTCTTTCCTTGCCATTTGACTACACATTAATCACTCCTTACAGAGACTCTACCTCAAATGTTTGTTTTTTTCTAGCTGTTCAAGAACAATGCCAAGATAGTTCCCAGTCCATGTATGTACTCACCCCTTCATGCAGCATCTTGCAAGGCTGAAACAGAAGTTGTTTTCCAGAATCTCTCCCCCTTCCATTTCATGTGCAGATTGGTGATAACAAGTGGTTCCTCATCAATAAAAAGATGCTGACATTCTTAAAAAAATAAAAAATAAAGAGTCAACAGAACTTCCCTGGGCTTATTATTTTATATAGCTATGATGTAATATGACTTAAAAAAATATTTCTTTATGCTTCTTCAGAAAAAAAAAGCTTTCATTTCACTTGGGCTAAAATTACTTTTTAAATGACTGAGGTTTTTAATATGTCCTTAGTTTTCCAGCAGGACCACACTCACATCTAGCCAACTAGGGAATATAACTGGTATATCCCAATATAATTCTCATCTTTTTTTCTTCATACTGAGAGAATTCAAAACCACTCAACTGAGAATACTATAGTGACAGCCCTGTGCTATTTTAATTATCTGTTATAAAGTACTTTTACTCCCAACGAGCATTCTCACAAATGTCCAAGTCTTTCTGTGGACACATTTAGAGTAGTTATGGTCTCCAAGGTGCACACACAGTGCCATAAGATCTCTTTGCAATTGACCTTTATTTTGAGGATTTACATCCCAAAGGTAGAGATTTTGTTTTTATATACTTTATAAGGCCCATTTAGGAAAAAAAAGCATACATAGCTAAAAAAAATCCAAACAAATTAAAGATTCAGAGAGATTTTGAAAAAGCAGATTAAAAAAAAGTTTAAATTCCAAAATGATGTCAGAAAATATGCTTGTACATTTAATAAATCTGAATTCAACTTCATTTATTTTCCAAGACAAGTATGGTGTTCTCTTTTTTTCCCTCTTGCACAAATATGATATGTGCAATAGAAGCAGAACTCAGAAAGCAAATCTCATCAGGAAAGCTATAGAAAAGTAAAGACAAAAGTAGAGCTGTTTGCTATTTTGAAGTACAAGCTGCTTCTGAAAAAATACTAAGAAAAGTTATGTTTCCTTGCCCATTTTGGGATGACAGTGAGCATTATAATTCATATTTTAGAACAAGATGAGTATCTTAGGCCATATATGCGACTCTCCCGTAGGACATTATTATCCCTTGTAATTCTGTAACACTCCACACATGAAATATTAAAAGCATAACAACACAAAATCACAACTGAAGTGTAACCCTCTCTCCATGGTTTAAAATTCATGACACCCTTTATGAAAACTACAGTATTAACAGAAAATGAAGACACTAAGGAAGTACTGAAAAGCAAGTGACAAACCCACAAAATATTTCCAATAAGTAGCCAAAACTCCCTATGCACCTGAGTGTAGAGGATGACAGCCAATATAAGGCACCAACAGATTGATAAGAACGTTTTTTTGGACCATGCTAAGAGTTCCTTCCAAACATGGGAAAAAACAGCAAGCATGCTGTCTGTGGAGTTCCACAAACCTCTGATAAGGTCTGCACACTCTCATTTTTCCAATGCACTACACCGTATTACTTGAAATCCCCAAAGTTGCCGCTCAAAGCCGCTACGAGCCGATGGGCGCCCGGCAGCTCCTGCCAGCTAGCAAAGGTTACGATACGGGTTTAGGTTTGAGCAGACGTGTGACCACATCACATGAACCACAACTGCCTCAGCTCCAGCACGCGGCCAGGTAGCCAGCCCCAGTGCTAAGTCAATGATTCAGGATTTACAAAGGAAACACTTTTTACAGCTGATCCGTTTTGCTGCCTGCAAAGCAAATTCCAAAAGGAGAGCGGTGCCACACGCCAATGAGAAAGTCTGTGCATGTTCTGTAATACAAGGAGTTTGACCACGATCTTCCTTCTCAACAACACTTGTGCAACACCTTTATTAGTGCAGTACTACTAAGACACCCAATGCCAAAATTGCCAAACATTATCATTCCAGATAATCCCATGTGACGAATCCTGTGCTCATACGACTTCCATCAGAGAGCTTAGGAACAGCTCCCCGTGCCGCTGAATGAGACTGGGCCAATCTTAATACGAATACAAGGCAACACCTCTCCGCACTCCTTTCCACTGTTACTTCTGAATGCGTTTTGGAGAGCAAGTATCCAGCCCCACAGGGACAACCAAGAACTCAGCAAACTACGAAAGCAAACTCGTGAGGCGTTCCCACTGACCTACTCCTCGCTGCCAGGACAGAGGACCCTTCTCTGACCGGCCAACCTGGCACAGCACAACCCGCCTGACCGAGCCAAGCCAACAGCAGGAACCTCCAAGCACGTCCTTTCTGCCTAGTGCCCGAGTTCGTTCCAGGTGAAGGGCGATCCAGATGTTCCATTTAGGAGACGTGACAGCTGCCAACCAGCCCCTCGTGTGACAGGGCACTACCCCCTGCTCTGTTCCCACCTCCAGCATCCCGAAATCCCGCTCCGCCGGGGCTTCCCGGGGGGTTCTTTACCTGCGCCCGGGCCGGCTCTGCCCGTGCCGCAGCCCCGCGGCCCCGTTCCGCAGCCGGCGGCCGAGAGAGCCGCGGGAGCCGCTACAGCATCTCCCGGGCCGGCTACCTCCTCCTGCTGCTTCTCGCCGCCGCTCCGCCGAGGGCTTCGCACCGCGGGGCCAGAGAGATAAGGAACAGCGAATAGCAAGGGAGGGGAGGAGAAGAAAGGACAGGTCATTAGCAAAGCCGCCGCCGCGTTAGTGAGGCGGGGGCGTCACCCAGCCCCGGGCGGGCGCTCCCGCCTCCTCCCGGCGCCCCGGCCGGGACACGGGCACTGCGCGGGCGGGGGGCGCCCCTAAGGCAGTACCGTGCATCGCTGCCGCAGGCTGCGCAGGGCCGGGGCCGGACCGGGCCGCGTCCCCGGCTGCCGGCGGCGAAGGAGCGGGAGCGGGGCGGGAGCGGCCGGTGACAGGTCCCGGAAGTGAGGTCGGCACACACCTCCCGCCGCGGCCGCGCGCCATTGGCGGGGCGGGGGCGGCCCCGCTCCCCTCACACCCCTCCCACCCCTCACTGCGCTCACACCTCTCATGGCCCTGACACTCCTTACTGCCTTCGCACTCCTCGCACCCCTCCGCTGCTCTCAGACCCCTCCCACCCCTCACTGCATTGCCCTCGCACCCCCCCACTGCCCTCGGACCCCGCAATGCCCGCGCTCCCTCCACACGCCTCAGACCCCTCGCTCCCCTCACACCTCTCACTCCCTTCAGACCTCTCACAACCCCCAGGTCCCTCCGCGGCCCCGCATTTTTACCGGGGCACGGGGCTGAGGGGATCGAGCCTGAGGCCGCGGCACGTTCGGTCGGGGGCCAATAAAGCCCCCACGGCTGCCGCGGGCACGGTGAGCGCCGCCAGCCTGAGCGCCGGCGCAGAGGGGCCGTGGCTGTGCCCATCCATCGCTCTATGAAACACTTTTCAAAATCATATAAATGTTTGCCTTTGCGTTTGCATTCCATTTGGAGAAGAAAAAAGCCCAACCAATCAATCAAACAAACAAAACCAAAATTTAATCAGAAACCCCACCTAATTACTGAGCTGAGTAGCCAATGGCAGAGTACAAGGATGATAAAACAAAACTCACTTCAGGTGTTTCCAATGGGAAATTAAATGAGGCCTAGAAGGGGAAGGAGAGCACCGCTTTGGGAGTTTGGTCCCTACTGCAGTGAGCACCACACTTACTTAATTCCATAAATTAATTTCTCATAAATTTGGGTTAAGCAGGTGGCCCTGGACACCAGAGCACTCAGTGCAGGAGCAACAGTAACAAGGCCCCCAAAGGCATGGCTCACGACCAGCCAGCAAAAGGCAATATTGACCATGGAAAACAGAAGCTAACTAAAGGCCTCATATTGATTTAAAGCCTTTTCAGACTGTTTCAAACCGGTTCTGGTTACAATTCGACTTCTAAACCACTACTGGTGCTCCTCCATGGTCTGTCCCAAGCTGGGCCAACACCCAATGCCACAAGTCAGTTGATTTAGCAGGTTAATTCCCAGTTTTAACACCTACATATTTCCCCACAGGTGAGGTGACATGGTACAAGTGCTGCAGTACAGTATTCTAGAGTAAGATGTTGGTGTGGATGCAGGCTTTTGCCTGGGGAATATGCACGTTTTGATGGATCCACCACTGTTGCCAGTGAGAGGCGGCCTGCCAGGCTGACTTAAGCTTTATCCACACCTCATCTTCTCCTGACTCACACAAAAGCGCTGTTCCGAAGGCAGTAAAAACACAAAATATTTATTGGAATTCAAAATGAGTTGTGGGTTGTTTCCTGTTTATGAACTGCAGGTTCTTCAGCCCACACCAAACGTGTAGCAACCTCTGTCTGCAGCAGGGAGGGCTGTGTTACTCCAGGCATGGAGGAGAGCTCTCTTAACCCCCGTCCTGGAAGTGATTCTTCTGAAGAACTTGGAAACATTTAGTCCATGAAAACGACTGGTGTTGCAGAAAGTAGTGAAGGAGGAGAATCCATTCCACACTTAAAATATTTACACAAGAGACTGTAGTAATTCTTTTTGTACTGAAAGAGCTTTTAAAGTGTAGATTACTGACTGGATTGTGTAAATGTGTGTCACAGTTCAAATGTTAATCACATACTAAATATCATAAACATCCATCAGAAGTTAGATTATTTACTAGGTTTTTAGCTGGAATAAGCTTTAATTAGTGTTACATGCTATTAATACGCAGTAACCTTATTACAATAGCCTAACAGCTTGACAGTTGTGAACGAAGCAGCCAGAATTGTGCAGTTGTTGATTTTCCACTTTTCCAGTAACCAGCTGGCTTTGTCAGAGGCCTGCACAGCCACACACAACATTTCTATCACAAAACATTTTAATTTGCGAAAGAGAAATGCCTTTTCATTTATTTAAAGGCCAGATATGGAGTCTCTCATAACAATTCTGTGGGAGCAGATGAGCAGCTCCAAGTCAGCACAGACTCATTCAGAAGTCTGGGAGACAGACCACACCAGGAAAAACTGGCAGCGCCTTCGCCACCTCCTCCAGCTACGGGTAGAATGCAGGAAGTGGGCTGACCCTGCTCTCAAATATTTGCTGTGGTTTCTCTTGCTGATTTGATGATAGAGATTTTAACAGACAGTGGGCCTTGTTTTTGCTGGGTCATCATGAAAGACTTCCCCTACAAAGTCGATATAGCCGTAGAGCCTTCCCATTTAAGTATTTATTTGAAGTGGAAACTGCAGAGACCTGGTATTGTAGCCAGCACTTTATCAGCTGAAATAGCATACATACGGTTCTGTTTCTCTTTGAGTGCCTGCTGAAGCCTTACAGAGCTAACGTGTACTAATGGAAAATTATTTTAATTAAATTAATCTTCAAATTATTCGTATTAAAAGAATAGAAGAGGCTGGACAATCACAAGACAACAAGTTTTATGAACAGAGGTCACTAGCAGAAGTCTAGAAAACTATCCAAGTGTAATTTAGATATTTTTCTGTATAACTTCATGCATGCTGGATCCTGCCCCTTCGTGCCTGGTCAAAATATATCGAAGCCAAAAGTCCCATGTGATAATGAACAGGAGATGATTACATCTGATTTATTTAATATACACAGTATGCAAATTATTGTTAAAAGCACAATTCTCTCTCGTTAAATCAACCCCCTTAAAAAAAAAACCAAAACCAAATCAGCCAAGAAAACTGGTGAAGCAAAGGACATCAGTGAGATGTATCCATCCTGAGCTTTCCTTATGAAGCTTTGTCCCAGCATTGCAGTCTGGATACAGAAATATCTATGCTGCTTTGCTTTGCTGTTGGTTTTAGGTCAGGCTGGATTTGAGGGTTGGTTGTTTTTAGATGCATGTCTCTCTCCTGGATTAAAACAAAGCTCTAAGGCTAAAGGTGACAAATGAAAACATTTAGATAAGTCACATGAGACTCATCTGCCTCATTTTAATATGACAGGTTTTGGATGGAACCAGGATGCAACTTACAGGTTTACACAAGTCTACTATTCCACAAAACTATTTAGACATTCAGTTTTTTTAAAAATCTGAAATGAGATTGTATTTCCCTACAAAATAAGCAATGAAGCTGTTACTTACATTTAATTTTTGTTGGAGATGTTTACCATGCCACCACATCAATATAAGGTATGGCCTTGGTCATTTAGATAATTTCTTTTCATGTTTGAAAGTTATTTTGCTCATTACTCTTCACTTATTGAAACAATTCATTACTTGTCAGAGCGTCAAGATCAAACATTCCAGGTGTTCATACATCTCTTCCTGTGTCAAAAAACTGCAGAACAGTTGCATATAAGATCATGGTGCTTTAAACTTATTAACCCTTCTTAAGCCAAAATGTTTATAATTCCTGTCATTACTGTTGATGCTGGTGGTGTCATTGTCGCTATGGGTTTTCACTGTACTATTGCCAGCCAGGCTGAGAGCTGGAGAATTAAATTTTTTTCATGTGACAGTTCTCTCCCGCCTCATAATTATTACAGTCAGTGTGTTTCATTTCTTTGTTTTAATTTAAAAAGTTCTTTATTAGCAGTGAGCAAGCACCTTTCTTAAGTAAAGCAGGATGTCCCAAAGCTTTCTTCTGAGGGGCAGCACATGCTGGAGTCTTCTCCAGGATGGGGAGGAACCAGAGGGAAAATTACTGACTTGAAAACACTTTATGGGAATAAACAATTACTCTTAAAACCCAGCTGTGGCTATTTTTTCCCAAATTTGCCCTGCCTTCTCATCTGAATAATTTCTTTCTTCAGTGTAAGATTTCTTTTCTATTCATTTATTTTTGTGCTGGACACAATTTTGTGCATTACCAGATTCAGCAGGATTTAGCAGGTTTATTTGTGAGCTTTGTTTTTTATCTCTGAGAACTGCTGAAAATCAGTTAAGCTTAATATAATAAATTTGCACATTTTTAGAAAACAAATCACTGCTTGGTATCTTGAACTGGGGAGAAGTTTTGTTATTCTCTTACTGGGGTGGATTGCTCCTTCCTTTCTTTGATGCACATGGTACTTGCAATAGTGTCACTGAAGGAATGAGTTTCCCCCCTTTTTTGGCAGATTTTTTGCTATTATCCTTGGAAATAGATGTACTCTTAATTTAATTCCTTAATGCATTTTAATTTCTTGATCCCTGTATTTCCAGTCCTTTGAACTGAATACTATTTGAATGTTTGCCGTTTCAAAGAAAGAATTTTTTTCCGATCCAGGCTTCCCACTTATTCCTACTTTTGCTTTGTTGGCTCAATGAAGCCTTTGTTGCCCCTTTTCCCCCTATCTCAGTTTTCCAGCTGGTGTTTTATCTGTCTCAATGAGATCCTCTTCTTGGGTGATACACTTAAAATCTGTCCCTGTTGTCCCCTCTATAACTGTGATTCAAATCTTACACAGGAGTGACTATTGCAACATCTCTTTGGCCCTCGTTCTCCCCACTCTCCAGCTAAAGCTGACTTTCACTGTCCCCTCTGAAGTCTCTTTACTATTTACGTCAACTCTGTACCTTCTTTGACGTCTGCTTCCAATTCCCAAACTTTCTTTCCTGTAAGTTCTGGTGCACTCTCTACTCTCCTTTAGCAATCCTGCAGAAAACCTGCCCCTTCCCTGCAGAGCCTGTATATGAGCATGACAGGGCATGACAAAGAAGCAAGACAGAATGTTCGGTGGATTGTGTTTCTTAATACAATTATTAGCAATTTCTACTTGGTTTTCTTTAAAATGTGCCCTCCTATGCACCTCTGCAGTATGTTTTTATGCCCTTGCATGCCTCAATCAGCTTATGCTGTCACTGATCAATTTTCCCAGCATCAATCTTTGTCTATCCTTGTCTAGCTTTAGTTGTAGCCTTAATGTACGTTGCCGAAGTTTTTGGCCCTTCACTTGTGTTTTATGCAGATTTCAAGAAGGAATTGCTGTGAAAACATCAGCTTGCCCTAAATAATGTTGCTTGGTAAACAATTTAGTCCAAGTGCAGAAATGAACACTGAAGATGCAGCTTCTGTTTGCCTCCGTGCCTTGTACAGCTCATGCACCAGAGGTGTAAGCACATCTCTTTAGCAAGGAGATGCAGTGACTGTGCAGGTTGTACTGCTGCCAGGGCAGCCAGGGAGAGGCAGTGGTTGTGCACACATTGTACGACTGCCAGAGCACGCGAGGATATGCAGTGCCAGTCCTGCATGCGTGTTTGTTTCCGTGCAAAGTCCGGTGGCTCCTGAAGGGGAGCTCAAAGCTAAGCCGATTTGGGCTGGTTTGGTTTTAGCTGAGGCAATTAAAGGGAAAGTACAGGTTGCTGCTGTTTCTGGAGTGGCAGCATGTGGCACACACTAGGCTATTGTGGGGCAGCACTGATGCTGTTTACCCACTCCAGGGCATTTCCCAGAGCTCATCTAATCGTGGATTTGCAGTTCTCCAGGAGCCTTAATGCAAGAAGTTTATTTCCCTTGTACTGCTTGTACTTATCTCCCCCAGAGGAAGGGCAAGTATTTGTGTCATACTGTCCAGTGAAAATGTTGAGTTTGGGTGTGTAAATGTGAGACTTAGTCAAAGCAATTAGCTGAGTAACTATTCAGCTTAAATTGTTTTCCTACACTGTTTCCAGGCCATGACTAACACCCGCTGTGATACACACCCAGCCTTTTCCAGCACTCACAACTGATATAACTGAGCCTCAGCCACAACTGCCTTGGGATGAACAATCACACAGTTCATTTCTAGGCTCTTTGCTCAATCATTGCACATCTACAAGTCAGACTTCAAAACAAAAGTACATAAAGTGGGGCTGATGCTTTGTAGGTACCAGTTTTTCCTTTAAACTTCGACCGTCCATATTCTTGTTCAAGTACTTCTCTCTGCTCTTTACACTGACCAGCTTTGCTGTGTGAATAGGAGCTGCTCGTAACTAAGTCCTAGGTAGGTTTTTAAAAGCAAGACTGTACCTCTAAAATTGTTTAAAGTGTTTGATAAAATAATTTGTAAACACATGTTAAAAAACATAGAAGAGGGAGGTCAGATGAGACTTGAAAACACCCTCTTATAAGACAAATTAACAAGCTCACTATTGGCTAGAAATTGAGGCTCAGCAGTAGAAAGGCCTCTACTCCAGGCCAGCAGTAGAAAGGCCACAGTTTTCTGATCCTGTGGCCTCAGAAACATCCCAACATCCAATACCACCTTATTTGTCCTCATGCCCTGCTGCACCACTCCTCAGTCTTCCCAATTCCAGCTCTTTGCAGGGCTATGCTGTGAACCAGATCAGGGAACCTGTTCCACTGAAAGAAGAAAATAGCTGTAGAAAATAAAAATCATTTCATGATCTAATTCATGGCACGTGCCTCACATTCGGGAGGAGCACTGGCTGGATTCCTGCCATCTGCACCACCCTGGAAATCAGCCTGGCATCAAACCCTGGTCCAGCCTGACCAAGGACATGGAAAAGGTGCCTGTGGCAGGGAACCTGAGGGGCAGGAATAGAGTGGAGGGCTTCTTTCAGTGACTACAGGGAACCCTGGGAAAGGAGGTGATTTTCAACTGGATTATGGGGAGCAAAGCCAGAGGATATCTGTAGGAGTGCAGGCAAATCCAGGTTGTTTGGACATAAGGAATGTAAGCAGCAGCAGGAGCCTTCTTGGGGAAGGACGTCATTGCAGCAACACGAAAGCATCAACTGCGAACACTGTATTTATCCAAACCGTAAAGAACAATTTTAAATAAGAAGAGGTTTCAAAGCTGTGTTTAGCTGGAAGATCTGTGTGGGAGAGGGGTGGATACCTTTGGACTTTGTTAATAATTAAGTGGAGGAGTGTGTTAAAGCCTATGGAATGGACAGCATGGTAGTAAAAATACCATGACTCATTGGAGCTGGAGGTTCGCAAACAGGCCCAGGTAAACAAAATGGCACATGACAGATCCTTGTGCAGCAAGACCCATCTCTCTTTAGTGAAACTGAGCCTGAAATGCTCCATTTGCTTCTGGAAACCTCATGATCTCCTGGAAACAATTTGATACTGAACCTGCAAGAAACAGAAATTGTGTTCAGAACTAGATGAAAATCCAGCATGTTTTCCAAGCTACACATTTACAATATTCAGCATATTTTCCAAACAGTTTTTTTTTCTCATAATAATCCCCGAGCTAATGTCTTTCCAATTAAAAAAACCAAAAACATGAAGAAACCATCTTTTCTTGTATCATTTCACTGACTCCAAATGCAGCAAGAGCCAGAAGAAAAATCTAGGTATATGGTTTGAAAGAGGCAAGAACAAGAACTTCTCTAAGCAGCAGCCTGTGAAGTCTCCTTTTCTATCTTTTGCATATCTTAATATAATTCTCTCCCTTTCTCACTTTTTACCTCCTGTTTATGTCTTGAGGTACATTTGGCTCTAGAAACTGGCAGACAAAATCCCTAAGGTTTGAATGTAGAGCAGTAAATACACCAAAGCTGGTCTCCTGCCAGCTGCCTATCTCAGGGTGCACACACACTGGTTGTCTGGCTTCCACCTTTCTACAGCCATAGCTGGAGACCCCAGAAATTTCCAAGCCACTGGGAAATGCTGACAACAGGACAGGCAGATCACTGATGCCGTTCCAGAAGCCTCCAAGTACAAGAAGCATCACACAAGAGTGGTTAATTAGAGCTATATCATAGAGTTTTGCACCCATTTTGAGTCACTACCTGACTGCAGTAACTCTGATTACCTCATTCATGTGTGTGCAACTCTGCAAATATTTGTTAGAGAACACACAATATTTGCTGTTTATCCTGAGGTTCAGCATTACAAATGTTTGCTTAATGTCCAGGCTGGGATCTTCAAATGTTTCCGATATCTCAGCATACCTCCAATTTATTTCTGTGTAATCTGGAAAGAAAAAAGGTGTTGTCAATATATCTGCCCTGTACATGTCACCCATGTTTACATCCTGGGAGTTTGCCTGTTGGAGCTGTGCAGAAGGCAAAGTGCCCTGTCAGTGTCCTGCGTGTCCCCAGGTCTGTCACTGCACACAGACACGCAGGGGAAGCCTCCGATGCCCCACGCAGAGCGAGGCAGATGTGGCACTGCAGACAGGGGGAGGAAAAGGCACTGTTATGTTATCACAGGGTAAGTGAGGTTAGATGAACCGAGGGTGTGAGTGTGCTGACATCACCTAATTACAAGAGCTGTCTCTCCACTCAGATTTTACAGTTAGATTAGCTATTATCTATGACTGTGCACCAACATGAGTTGTAAGTAAAAACAAACAAACCCAAGCCTCCCTTTTTTTTTTTTTTTTTTTTT
>VZTJ01005471.1:118173-233839 GCA_013397795.1 Orthonyx spaldingii
TTTTTTTTTTTTTTGACCCAGTAAAGCTCTAATTAGAACACAAAGTGAAAAAATGTCTTTTTTATCTTATCGGAGCAATGCCATAGGCTAGTGTTCAGACTGGAAACTGAGTCAGGAAGAAATCCTCAAAGCCAGGTGTCACAGGTGTCACACAACTGCACATCATGGTGTTCTGGCAGCAGAGGAGTCTTTTGGGGTAATATCAATGTTCTGAGCAGCTCAGCTCTGCTGAAAATGGAAAATCTCATTCCCTCCTCCTACCCCTTCTTGCAGGCACAGCCTCCACCATTTACCTTCTTTGAGCTTTAGTATTCTTGGCATTTTTCAACTCCCCCAAAAGACTGGGTAGTTGTCTGTAGGTTAGGGACTTGCCTTGCCTCAGCTGGCAGCCACAGAACACAAGAGCAGGCACAAGGGTGAGGAGAGGACACCGGGAGAGGGCAGAAGGAGAGAGACCTTCCCCATTGCAGCTATAAGGTGTTACATCACTTCACTTGTTTGTTAAACCACACCTTGGAAGAAGGTGGTAAAGGCCATATTCACTTTCTTTGGATATTAAAAAACAGATCAAAGAGTGGTTGTAATCTCTAGTGGGTAGTTTCGTTTCCCATTGCGCCAGTGTTAGTTTTATTCCTCTTTTCTTCCCCCATCTTCAAACCCCTTGACTGAGGCCATGTCCCTCTTCACAAGCACACACTGTCCTTGCCTGCTCTCTTTGTATGAATCCTTCAAGCCTTATTTTTTTTACAAATGTTTTTCCAATTGGTCAACTCTTCATTGACTACTATTAACATAATTAAACTAGAATTCTTGTTTCTGTTTGCATGACTATTCAGTTCTTTGGGGCTAAATCTTACTATTTCTCTCAATTTTGTAAAGTGCTGTTTGCCTACATAGCTCAAGATCCTAAGACATTTTAGCAACTTTCATTTGCTCTTAGAGAAAAGGCTCAAGTCAGTCATTATCCCACGATCAATCCCATGAACTATATGCAGAAAAAGATGATTTATTACATAAATAAAGGTGAACTAGGCATTCAAAAAATCAGAGTGAAATACTGGAATCAAAATGTACTTAATCCAGACCCAGTGAATCTCTGATTAAAAATAAAATAAAATGCTGATTTTTTTTTTTCTCCCTAAACTCTGTAAATTCTTGGAGAGCCCAGCTGGAACAACCAATCATTTTTTGTTGTTTTTTTCTGTCTCTAGCTCTTACATTGGCTTTTCACTCCAGAAATAAAAACTTTACAGCTGGTATGTATATTACACTAATGATGCTTTGATTTAGGAATACAACTAACAGATGTTAAATGAATCGAGTCAGATTTGAGTTACCTTTGAGACCTGGCTACAGTGTTTGCTTCTGGAAGGTATGTACATTTTATTTGTCCCCATGGTTCGTGAAAGTCAGGCTGTCTTTGGATAAATGATGATTTCATGTTTTTCTCAGATATCCACTTGTGTCCATAAATTTGAAAGATGTGTATTGTGCTATCGGAGAATGTACTTTGAAGTCAGTTTTAGATTTGGTTGCTAATCTGGTGGCCCTGCTTTTCTCTTCTGTAAACAGTGATAAATAGTTTCCAGTGGGCCCCAATCCAGCAAGGCTCTTCACTAAACAGCCTCTAGGGAGAGTTACTTCAGAGTGAAGGGACAAACCCTACATTAAAAGAAAAGGTTGATAATACAAATGCATGAAAAGACTGAATGCTTCCTGCAATATGTGTAGTTTTCTGAATTTGGATAGCTGATCTAGACACTGCTCCAGCCAGCACAGCAGGTTGTACCCAGAGAAGTCTGTACCTGACACATGGTTTCTGATAAGCTCCTGGATATCAAAAAGATTATTGAACAAATGTTTGATACAGTAGGCTACTGTTTTATATTGTTTTTCCATTCCTCATCACAAGTCATGACAGGACTAGTAGAAATTAGGTTATTCAATTCTAAGGCTTTGCTGCTCCAAGAGAATAAAAATGTACTTTCAAAAAATATTTCTGTGCCTTAGGAAAAAAACCCCACCTTTATTCTGTGGATTAATCACTTGGAGCAATGTACTAAGTACACTGAGCCGTTCTTTTTGTGGAACACAGGCTCAAGCCTTTGTTCTTGGCAGCCACAACCTTCATGCCGTGCATACTGGAACCCACCGCTGTTATTTTTCGTTCCTCACGGAGAGCAGAGTGCTCTGCAGCAAAAAAAGGGGCAGCTCCTCCCAGAGGGGCCTGTGCTACAGCACAGCAAACTCCCAGCAAGAGCCTGAGGACACAAGGGTCACAGTAAAGGTCACAATGGAAGCCTGATGTGGCATCTCTGCTCTGTAAATGCCGCGCTGGACTTGACACCTTCATCAGTTTTTATGGGTGGTGTTCAGACTGAGGCTCAGGAGTGGGAAGCTGGTATTAAAAAAAGGAAAAAAATGGACTGCTGAGACCTACCAGATGCAGAGATATTGAGGAGGAAAGAAACAGAGGCCTTCAAATTGTACTTTTTTGACAGTGAAGAACTTTGAGTGGAGCCTGGAGGCAGGATGGCAATTGACATTTCCACCCTTCTGTCTCTATCAGTACCCTGCACCCTGCCTATCCCATACCCTGTGAGCAGGTTTTACCTATTTTTGGGGGGTTCTGTGAGAGAAGAATGTGATTATTTTTTGCCTTGCCAGATTCACTGGTGCAGAAGACAGAGAAAGCCAGAAAACTATTTTATAAAACCCTAACAAACAGCAAAATTGCATTCTTGCTTTCGTCTTGTATCGCTACAAAAAGTGTAAGTGGTCAACACAGCAAACTGCAGCTGATAGGAGGTCAGTGCTCCTGGAGACCACATGAACCAGTCACATGTTATCCCTTTGTCAGGAGTATGTGGATGCACGTATTCCTTGGATATATTCACATTGGAGGATGTGCCTCCAAAAACCTGGGCCAGAACTTCGAGAGAGATGAAGGCAGCAGCAGGGAACACCCTGCAGCACGCTAACCCTTCCAGCACTAAGTGGATAAAAAAAGCACTGTTTTTCAGAAAAGAAAGGACTCATAACCACCTGCAGTGGCTCAGCTTTACAAAGTGCAGTCGCTCAGTGTTAACAAAGTTACTCTTCCTATTTGTCAGCAGGCACACAGACCTCGCAGGGCTCCACCCAGAACTGTAGAGCCATCAGATTTGGTAAGAATTCAGCCCTGAAGAAAACAGCTGCAACCATGAATGCAGATCTTTTGCCCTCAAATTAGTGGGAGTTTGATATAACAGGTGATATTTTAGATTGACCTTTTAATGCTCAATGTATATACATGACTTCTCTGCAAAATGAGGATGAATGCCTACTTGTTGAATTTATTTTCATATTTGCTTGATGGAACCACTCCTCTCTCATTGAAAAATATTTCTCCTTGCATTTGTCTTATGGCATTACAAGAACACAAATAGGTGATTTCCCATAAACTATATATTTTTTTAATCCTTATAAAATTTTGTCTCTACAAATAACAAAGTATACCCCCCTGGAAATTATTTAAGCCTAAAAATTAAATATTTGCTGTTTAAATTTCTCTCTGGTTGACAAGGAAAGCTGTAGTCCCTCTTCTGAGCAGACAAAGCATAAGGCACAGCAGATCTGAGCAATGTAGTCATCAAAGCCACTAAAGCAAGCCCTAAATCCTGTTTCAGAAAACCATAGAGTAGCATTTTAAATACTCTGGGAGTAGTTTCATATTACCAGCATCTGGTTTAAAATAGTAACAGGACCATTGTGCCATCCTCTAAAATAATGATACTATCATAACAAAAATATTTGCATGAAGTAAATGGACATTGAGTAACTGTGGACTTCTGTACCGGTGATTGCACTGTGTCAAACCAGGGCAAAAACAAGGTGGAGAGAACAGAAAACACCTGAGACAAAACGACTTGTACCCTTTTCCATATTGCTGCTTAGAACAGTGTCCCCTTACCCTTTGAACAAAGATAAAAACACTTCTACTAGCAAAAAAACCCCAAAGCCCACCCTGCCAAACCTAAATGAACATAGTTCTTCCTCATTGCAAATATGTGTGACTGGTACCTTGAGTTTTTACTCTTTGATTATTTTGTTTTTCTAATTGTTGATAAAGTTAAATCTCTCCAAAAATTTGGAATTGGTGTGCTTTGAGTTTTTCAGTGATGGAATTTTATACCACCTCTCACCCTGTCACAGTTCTAAGACATTGCACTGAAGGTGGCCTGCAATTTGGCATGGAGGTACAGATTAAATAACAAATTCCAATTAGTTATTTCAAACATACCTGGAAAATATTTTGAAAACATAGCAATGCAAATGAATAAAAGACTGTGCTCTGGGACATATATAATGATGTTACTATCACAGAAATCTCTGTAAGAGAATTTGCTGCACTCTGAAAGAGGCAGTGAAGGAAAAAACAGGCTTTGAAGATCGTCTCAATGCGGTTTACATGAGACATTTTGCATGTCAGGTGAAAAACATTTTAAAGTGAAGCTGGATACTCTCCAGGTTTTCCTGTGGAGACATGTCTCAAGTGAAAAGCTTACAAAACCAGAAGTTTAAAGTGCTGGAATGGCAATGATGCTTGGGGCTGATCAGGGCTGCATCCCCATAGCCTAGAGCTCTTTCTTTGCTGCTGAATGGTTTCTGACAAAAGATTGAACCCAACTCTTTAACAAAGAAGGGATAGCAGATGACTTGTTATCTCTTCTATAGAAAGCAAAATACCTGTTCTTGCTTAGATCAGGGAACAGGGGCATGTCTTGGGAACACCTTTGTGAAAGAGAAGGCTAAGGGGGCAGTTTCTGTCCTTGTGCTGAACTGGGTTTGGTCCTTTTGGAAGCACCATGAATGAGCTGGAGTTTCTGGACCTGTGTTTTCAGGTGACTGACACAGGTAACTACTGCTTGCTAAACACCCTTGCACGTGCCTTTGGCCTGTGGATCCATCCCCATAAACTCATTTAATGCATCTCCCTATGGAGATGTGGAGTTGGGAGGCAGTAGCATAAGTGGGGTTCTCTGATGTCACTGCCCTGTGCTGGCTTAGTTAATATTTAAATAACATCTCATTTTGAGCAATTAAGTTGTTCTTTTTTCTTAGGCTCTTGTTTCTTAGGCTCTTGCTCAGAAAATCATCATGATCCTCCATAAAAATACGTAAGTACTGATGAAATGAACACATATTTGGACCTGGAATGATTGCTCTACTTCTGTTAGTTTGTGTGACTATTCACTGCAATCACTGGGAAAGACCCAACCCAATAAAATTTTGCATTTGTATTTTTACACAAGGAAGCAATACTGACTGTGCAGTTAGTAAAGTGCTTGAGAGCAAGTTGGAAAAAAGAACTATTCCTAGTCATACACACATTGCATGTGTGCCAGGAAACAAGCAAAACCTGATTTCCCAAGCATTTTGTGTGATGGGAACTTCAGCTGGCCACATGCTCTCCCCCAGTTCCTTTAGCTTCATGTCCTTTGTTTTCAACCCTAGACTGAACATCCTCCAGCATCCCTGGTTTTGGGGCAAAGTAGCTGATTTGTCCCCATGCTCATGGCACGCACTTTTGCAGAGACCACATCAGCTGGCAAACACTTAACTGTGTAAGAATAATCATTACTGGTACAAATTACAGCAAAACCTGCCCTATACCATTCCAAACCTGCACGTACTGTACCTAACCATTATCTTCATCACCATTACCGATAACTTCTCTGTTAGTTTTGGTGCAGCACTTGAATGAATGTTTTCTTTGCCTGTTGTGAAATCCCATCTTTGTACATAGCGCACTAAAACCCGCAGATCTCTCACACGACATCCTAACTCGATTTCAAGTGTTCTGATTTGTGAAGAACACATAAATCCGGTGTGAACTCGCTGTTCATCCTTGCTCTGATTGCTAATTTGTCTTCAGGCAGGTTCGTTCCTACCCGAGCAGCACGAGAGGTGATCGATGGCAGTGAGGAGAGCGATAAACACCTGACCTCTAGTGGCAGCTGTGCGGGCTCGGTGGGAAGGGAGAGAGCTGGAAATGGGGGGGAAAAAGGGATTATGGAGTAAGATGGAACTGTGAAGTGGAATCTGAACTTCCATTAGTTGCTTTGTCAGTTTTTGTTTAATTATTTTTCTACCGAAATCTCAGCTCAGAATCCAGGGTATTTCTGTTTCTGAAACTTTTCTTCACGTTTATTACAGTGTTTAAGGAGTGTGTGCATAGTCTTCCAAAAGAAACACAGCAATATCCTAACAAGTTTTATATCTTCAAACAGAAGGCTTTTGGTAAGTTTGTCACTTTGGTTGTTTCCCCCCCATGCACACACAGTTTTGGGTCCTCATGAGACATCATTCCTGCTCCTCACTGGCACAGAATATTTCCCCAGTGAAAATACATACTTCACTATCAGCACTCTGCACATCAAAGCTTTCCTTCCTGTTGGGCTAAAAATACAGCAGCTATTTCATAAACAAAGGTCATAACCTTGCTAATCAAGTGCTCAACCCAAATATTAAATCCCCTCATTGAGAAACAACAGTCTTGTTTTTGACCCCTGCAGGATTAAATTTCAAAGTGCTGGTTTACACAAACTTTCTCCTAAGCAAAAAACCATTGTCTGGAAATTATGGTAAAACTTACTTTTCATTACAGGTTTTTGAGGCCTTCAGACTGCCAGTACAATCTGTTAATGTGACAGTGGCAAAGCTGCAGGAGGACTGGAGCAAAGGCAGTTTCCAGGAGTCATTATTTTCCAGCTGGAGTTAGAGTAACTCATGCTTATTTCCTGAAGCCAAATTGCAGATGAAGCTACAAAGTGATTCAAAGCATTCTGTACATTATAAACAAGTCAACACAGCCATATGAAGAAATGATTTCAGAAAAAAAAAGCTGTGCAAATACTTTAGGCCATTTAAATGATCACATTAATTGGGACATGGTGGGGTAAATTTGGGGTTTCCTTATGGTGCTGATTTGACAAGGGCATAGAAACAGTACTATACTGTTTAATTAATGTTTCTCATAAAAAACCATGAAATTATCATAGTGATGTCTAAAAATCTTTTCATGTTTGAGCCATTTATATGTTTACTATTTAATAAAAAAAATCTGCTACATTTTCCTTCTAATAGCCTCTGAGAATCTGATTTTTCTTCTCTCTGTTGAGACTAGTTCAAAATCTCCTTCCTTACCTTCAAGGCGCTCTGGCACAAGCCCAAGATACCCAATGGCTTGTCCTACACAAGATGTCAAAGTGAATTAACAAAAAAAGATGTGAATTTAAAGTGAATATAACTCGAGTATATAAAATTTCTCTATGGACACTCATTTAGGAGTCAGCTGGCCATAATTATATTAACTTAATTCACGCTCAAAGTGAATTAAACTGAAGTGAACTAATGGTTTATCTGCATGGGAGAGACACTGTACAATAAGCTCGGTGTAAATTCACAATTCATCAGCTGCTGTGCCCTGACTTCCCTTGTGGAAATGCAATGTGCCCTCAAGGTGCCTTTGTATGAGGTAACTCAATTATTTTAGGGGGAAAAAAAGGCTATATATGGAAGTGTGGGCTGATTGATAGCAGGTACAGGAGTGATTGGATTTCAATGGTGCTACGCTAGAAAAAAGGTCAGCATACATCATCTGTGCAGTTGAAGTTTCTCTGCCATTTTGGGACCACAATGGCACCTTCTATGCTGTAGGGTCTGTTTTGAACTGCAGAAAGCCAAAGAGCATTTTTAATGTTTCTATAGCAGGGGAACAGCCAATTAGTACTGAGTACCTGGTGTACCATCGGCTCATATTTTTATTCACTATTAGTGAATCATGGAGGAGTGCAGAGAAGCCTTAACCATTTCTGGATGAAAACAGCCAAAAGCAGTTACATACTAAAATTTACATTGTCACCCAGCTTGGTTTAACTTTACTGAGTATCTCGGTATTAATTCCCCCCTAAATAATTTCCCACTTTTCTTTATTCATTAGATTTAACAGCATTTTCTGTTAGCATAAGGAAAGCAGTAAGAA
The DNA here is from genome assembly GCA_013397795.1 of Orthonyx spaldingii. Classification (NCBI taxonomy): domain Eukaryota; kingdom Metazoa; phylum Chordata; class Aves; order Passeriformes; family Orthonychidae; genus Orthonyx; species Orthonyx spaldingii. The sequence goes on from VZTJ01005471.1 coordinate 126,200, forward strand.
ATATGGAGACATCCCTACTTGCAAGACTCCTTTAAATGTAACCAGCATCGTCAGGCAGTCTGTGACATTATTATCCAGTTAGGAAAACATCCCTGGCCCCATTCATTCAGCCGTTCCTGCTCATTTTTCCAGGCACAGAACGTTTGTGCTGTAGCAGGCCTTGTCAGATTTGGAGCCCTTCCAGTACCTGATGAGCATATTAACAGTGCTCCCATTCATGGCCCAGAGCCTGCCAGTTCCATCTAATTTTAGGGAAGTTGCTATTTATAGTCGGATGGCTGCGCCTGCTCTGGTGAAAGCCTCGCCGCTGCTGGGTGTGGGGGGGAATTTTATATTTTTGTGCTGTTTTAGTTGGCACATGAAAAGTTTATGGTTGTAATTTACCCAAGTCCAAAGTACTCTGCCATCCTCCCCAAGGAGCAGCGATGCTCCACGTGAGGATTTACATCAGGAACACTGTGGCACTGTTGGCTGTCTGGTTCTCACCCAGCCACGTCCTGGCTGTGTCCAGGCACAGGTGACCCAGAAGTCAGATGACAGTACAGAATCACACTCTTTGCTAAATTACTACACGCAGAAAGGTTCCAAGGTCCAAAGGATGGGGGAGAGTGGGAGAATGTGGGGCCAAATCTCTCTGTGCTGTAACATCTGTAGTACAGGTCAACTGAAGTGAATTCCTTTTTCCTCATTCCCAAAGAACACATTAGTAGCAGTAGTAATAATACCAGGATTTTGTCTGAATTCATTCACCAACTTTGCAAGTAGTGTTACAAGATGACAAAAGTTATGGGGCAGAGATTCTCCAACGTAGACTTGGTGGTGAAATTTACTTAAATAGGCTGTTACAACTCAGGCATTTCATTAACGTACCAAGAACTAACACTACACTCTGTATATATGTACATGTGTGTGTGTATGGAAAACTGAGAGAGCTGAGAGGAAGTCAGCATTACAGTTCATTTTCACTTGCAGAAAAACAGTCACAGAAAAAGTGAAACCCCCAAACTATTTCATTTAGAAATATAGTGCTCAAATCATATGCAGTCTGGTGCTGTAAAGTTGTATAATGACCCTTGGGAAAACATAAGTTGACCTCTTCCAGTTCAAAAGATACTTCATTATGTGTTTTAGTAATTGATAATTTGTTCCCAGTTTTATTGGTGTGACAGGATGGTGGCTGAAAAATTAAATTCACTTTTTGTAAATTGAAATTGGGGTCCAGCTCATTTTAGATTTTCAAAACAAATCCTGACCTTGGTAGAGGAACATTTGAGTCACAGAGTTTCAGTCAGGTTATAGTGTTTTGGCTTTAAAACACCCAAAGTTGATAGTGTCTACTCCTGCTTGTCTCTACATAGGCCTCTGGTATGGGTAATATTAATTTCCTAGATTTGTAGGAGGTGCTTGCAGGGATTGTTTACTCTCTTTCTGATGTTGTAACTTGCTGACACAGAATACGTGTTCTGCTCATCCCTCATTCTTGCTCCATTAGACAGGAAGACTTAGAAGCTGGAACAGATACAACTATGAGAGTAAAAAAATAATCCTTGTACTCATCAATCTTAATTGCATTCCAGTTCCTAGTTAATTTGTGTATCACAACAAGAAAGGAACACTGAACCAGCAGAGATACTGGTTCAGCTGAAATTCATATTCAGCCTGGCTGGGATTCTGCTGAGGCAGAGCTGAACTGGAACTGAACCAGAAAAACAGTTGAAGAAAAAAATAATGGCGTAATTCTGTGGCTAATGTGGTTCACAGGACAAAAAGTATTCTTTTCTCTATTAATTTGTAACTGACTGCTGCATGTGATAAAGCCCATGCCCCATGGTCCAGAGGCCATGGGCTGGCAGAGGACTGTAATTTCTCTGACATTCAGAGCCAGAAGTGTGTTTCAGCTGCACAATTATGTCAGTAAGTGTTTGTCTCCCGTCCTCCTCTCCAGCTGAAAACAGATGTACCAGGAAAACGAGGGGTTCAGGTGTTACTGCGGATACAAACTGCAGTGCTGCCTAATGAGAATCACAGGTAAAGCTGCAACAGAGCTCTGAAAGGGCCCAGATTAACAAATATTTACACTGGTTTGAGCATGAGCTAAGTCGATGAGGATGTGCCTTGTGTGTTACTGGCAAGGTAACGCTGAGCAGCCGTGCAGCTGCAGGAGTATTTGGGGTTTTTTAGGGCTGTACAAAGAGGTGATGCGAGTCCAGAGGGGTTCGAGCTTCCTGTCACCAGCAGCCCCAGGCCCTGCAGCACGGGTAGAGCACACACACGTGTCCCACTGGAAGACACAGCTACGATGACATCTCACCTGCCTCTCAAAACCCTGCATGGGACAAGGGGAGGCAGCCCTTCTGCCAGGTTCTCCCTTGTGCACTCAGGCCAAAGGGGCGTCCCCTCACAGACAAACTTCCAAATGCTTTGGTAAAGCCACTTATGAGAACCTCCTCCATGCACAGCTTTTCACAAAAAAAACCCCCACCACAATTTGAGAGATTCTTTCTTCCTGCACAGGCTGTCCAATCTCCCTCCTTGCTCTATATCAGCCTTTCTGGGGTGCCTGTCTTGTGCAGCTTTATGTTGTCTGTTAAGCAAATTAATTATACTGTCCTTGTTGTTTGCATTTTACATATCCTCGCAGCCTTCCCAGAAAAAGCTGACACGTTATTGCTCTTCCATAAATTGTACTTTTTTTCCCACGTGTTCTTGCCACCCAGGGTGCTATTTTTCATCGTTGTATTCAGGCTCAATGTGGTTTCTCTCCACAAATACCTCCAGTGAAACCTAAAACATCATCACCTGTTGCTCTGCACTGTTCAAGGGAGAGTAAAAAAACTGTACATGGTGACCAACCCCAGAAGCTTCTCCTGCCACCACCAAGTGGGTTGGGGCTGGGTTTTGCAAGCACAGAGTCTCAATGTCTCCATCCTTCTTTCTGGGTTTTATCTGGCCCTCATCCCAGCCATTTTAGAGCATTGATGAGTTAAATTACTGTGACTTTGTGGAACGATTTTGAACTAATTAGCCAGTATAAAATTAGTGGCTTTTCATATACCCGTGGTACTTGAAGATTTGGTGAATTTTCCTTTGTGGAGAACCTCTGGCTGGTAACAAGGCAGGGATTATAACTTCAAGGAAGGTTTTTGCCTGTATGCTGAAACAAGACATTTTCCTCTACAGCTAATATTTTCCTTTTTTAGTTATTCTGAGGTAAAGCAATTGCTTCCATCTTTCTTCTCCCCACTCTTTATGTTTGAGGTGTATTCTAGTTTATTGTTCCCAAAGCAAGAGCAGCAAGATCATTCTTCAGTCTCGACTGATGCTGTGCCCCTAGAAAATTTTGACTTTTATAGTAATGGCCTTCCACTCTCTCTTATGGCAGTCATTTTGGGGTCTATAAACACTGACAGCTGTATCCAAAGCAAAAGAAAATTTGAAATAGTGGATGGACACATGTCTCCATGTCGAGGAATCTTGATGGATTTTAATTTCCTTTTGTGAGTTCCTTGCTGCTGCAGTTTCTCTCAGTCGGTATGAGCCAAAGCAGTTGAGTTTTTTTTTTACTTCCATGCTGCTTAGAACCTTTTCTGATCAGTTGCAGCCAGCTGGCCAGTGGCTTTATCCATCCATCTTCTCTTTCTGAACATTACAGCTGGACTTCCTAATTTGCCCAGAGGTTTTATCTCCTCAAGTCTATATCACCTGTAATTACTTCTTGGGAAGCCACCTGATGTTAATTTTAATATTTTTAGAAAGCATCCAGCTCTTATTTAAGACTATTTTGGTCTTTTTGATTTTTGTGTGACTGTCAGAGTTCAATTTCTTTAGCTGCAGCAGTTAATCAGCTTTCAAAATCTTGCCTATTATTTCCACTGGGGAGACTGACAAAGACCCCACCTGTACTTTCCTTTTCCAGACAAGGAAAACATCAGTTCTGTAACGTTTTTTCCCCAAACAAACCTGTTATGCATTTTTTTCCATGAGCATCTCACTGTGGCTTTTAAGGTTTCATGCTGTGTAATTCATATTGAATAAACCCTTCCCCTGAAAGGTTAAAATTAAACCAAGCAGCTAAACTGCTCACATCAAAGCCAATACAAATAAGCCTCCACTGGGGACTGAAGGAAGTAGTTTTCTAACTCAGATTTTGGGGGGAAAGGAGCACGAAGTTGAAACAGAAATATTTAGAAGTGCCAAAAGGGAAAGTAACTTCTTTCAAAGAGCAGCTTTACATTAAGCCAGTAACACTGGCTGCAAAAGAATCAAAACTTTGTATAAAGGCATATTGTACATGGAAAAATTGTTAAACAAGTAGGAAGGGAGGCAAGAAGATGTTAAGACAGAATCATACTGGGGATTTGTAAGTCATAGCTAATGTTTCAATGCTGTTTTTTATAATTTATACTGCTTCTTTAGGGACTTTCTTAGATAGAATTTTCCTCATATTTTAGATGCCTCAGTTTCTACCTTTTGCCAGGGAGCTTCGCGTGCATCCCCCAGAATCTCAGACAAGTCTGGCAGCTGAAGCTCTACCCCAGATTCCCAATGTCTGGAAGCTGCAGTGTTTGTTTTGTAGTTGGGATGTATCTGCAGATATAACACTTCCACATCCATCCATCCCTGCTGTGATCACGGATGCCCCAGCCTGACCATTCCCCAGCTTCTCTTCAGATCCAGTTTATTTCAGCTTGATGTGTTATATTAACCTGACATTTCATTTTTCATTCTTGCCATCTTTAATATGCACACTGACAGCCGTGGCAGAGCTGAAACATGATCTTCCTGAGCAGCTTCCCCAGCCCTCCCTGCCAGTTCCCCTGGACCCGATCTCCAGAGGATGTTTACACCTGCAAGTCAGTAACAGTGTTTCTGAAACCTCTTCTCCCCTGACTCTTTTCCGTGACTGCTTCTTTCACAAGAGGAACTTAAAAGCTTCAACAGCTGCTGAATATTGAATTGCAGGAGATCCTTCCGCTTGGTTTGCAGAATCTCACACTCTCAAGAGTTCAGACACTGCTTGAGACAGACTCTCACTTTGAAGACCAATTCAAGTGGAGTTATTTTAGGCCACTGTATACTCCACTCACTGAAAGATGTCCTGCTGAGCAGGAAGAATTTGTATTTTGAAAAACTCAAATCAGATTGATCAGGCTCAGGGTCAGACTCTCTCCAGCATCAGATTTCTATCTCCTGACTAAGCCAACTTCTTCCACTAGAGGCTCATTTTGCTCCCAGCTCAACTAATTATTTTTCCAACCTGATCATGTTGCACATATGCAATCTCAGTTGTATTTCCATCACGTGTTGAATCATTCTCTGTGTCCTTCTTTCCTCCTGCTTCTAATTTTCTATTTTCAGGATTCCCTTCTCCTTTAGGAGAGAATGGACAAGCATCCTCATAAGGGTTTCATCCTTAGCTTGGCTGGCAGCACCTTTAGCCCACTAAAAATTTGCTTTAGCATTAAGCTGGGCACAGATCAGCATTCAGAGCATTAATTACAAACACCAATCCTGTAGTGCACATCCAGGCCTCACTGCTTTTCAGGGACTTCAGTATGTTAGGCAATGCAAACTTAAAATAGATAAATGAATAAATACTTTAGTACACTGACTCTTTCATTCAATCAAAAGGAATGTAAGAAGAGAGAGGTAGAATTTTCTCCTCAGCATGTCCATTACATTTTGTCTTCTACAGAATATTACTATGCTTTGAATATTGGGATTTCTTATATGATCTGAACTCTGCTTTACCCTCCTTTTTTTTTTTTTTTTTGGGGTCTCATCTTTGCATAAGAACCTTGCAATAGGAGGGAGTCAGTCTCTGTTTCTGAACTTGTTTTGGTACTGAAAGAAATTAATTCTCTATATTGAAGCTGAATTTTACATCTTTTTATCCTTTTATTCCAGTATCTGCATGAACATATTGATAGGCCACAGCTACTCAGGACTTGTTAGGATGAACCTGGAATTTAATGTCCACTTTTGGCCCCCCACCTCAAGAAAATGAAAGACATTGGAAGACAGTGAAGAACTGGAGAGGGTCCATTGGAGAGAGGGTTGGGGAACCTGACATATGAAGCAAGGCTAAAGGGGGTGGGTTTGTTCAGCCTAGGGAAGGAAAGGCCCAGGATGGGTCTAGTCGGTGTCTCTTAACACCCAAAGAAGGCGGTTCTAGAGGAGATGGAGACACTCTGTTCCAAAGGATCCCTGGTGCCAGGACAGGAGGCCATGGGCACAAGACAGTTTAGGGGAAATTCCTTCTGGATATAGGAGAAAATTAATTCTTCAGCCATAAAATATTGAGGCTTCCCAGAGAAGTGGTGGGACCTTCCTTAGTGGAAATATTAAAGATTTTGCTTGAAAATGCCCTGGATGATCTCATTTAAGGCAGAAGAGGCAAGTTCAGGCTACAGCGTGCAGTGCTAGGAGAGATTTAGGGCACAAATAACAAGAAGCTGCTTTTCATTAAATATTTATAGAAGAGCAGGACTTACCTGGTGCTAAAGCATCAGCAAGGCATTTCCTCAAAGTCACCAAACTTCCTGAAAGCCAAAATATCATCCACTGCACCGGTGCTGCCATACCCATGAACTGCCAAACATAGTCCCCCCTAAAATTCCAGCGATGCCTGGCTCCTCAGAGCACAGAAAGTGTTGCTGAGTCTCTCAAGTGAGGCAAATAACTCACGAGCTGGGAACGCCAGGCATGGAAACAACGGGAGATCAATGCCTTTGGTTATCAGAATGTCTTTATATAGAATGTGCAAGGCACTCACTGGATATTGACAGTGGAGAGGCTTCTTAAGGGAGACTGAAATCTAAATCATCCAGTGCCTCCAGAAGGGATCTATATATATTTCAGATGCCAGAGTGAGAGATTGCACCAGCAGATATCTATCTATCTATCTATCTATCTATCTATCTATCTATCTATCTATCTATCTATCCATCATCTATCTATCTATCCATCTATCTATCCGTCTATCCATCTGTCTATCCATCTGTCCATCTGTCTACTTTTAGTTAAACTCTTTGCTTGGCTCTGGAGCCTGCAGCATTTATTGCAGCCAGGGAATTGAGGTTTCCTACAGCCCACAGTTGAGATGAAGGACATTTCATAGCCAGAGCACTGTTTACAGGCCTTCAGTATTGACTGCTGCTTGTAGCTATGAAGTAGAAAACTACAGGTATGTTTAGGAGTTTTTGGCTTTTTGGAGCTAGATGTGTCACCAGTGGAAGGAGGAACATTTTCAAAGCTTAGAGCTGATCAGAAATTTCAGTTATTCATTTATCAGTACGGTCTGGCTTTGGGTCCATAGGAAAGAAGAGGCTGTGTTCTCCTGGAAGTGTGAGGCATAAAGCCACAGCATGTGTAAAAAGCTCAGTCCCCTCAGTCATCTGCTCACTGACTGTTCTTACAACATTTCCTGGCCCTGCTGAATAGAAAAGTTCATTTTTGTGCCCTTAAGCTTGCTGAAGCCTTGTCAGAGAAGCACACAGGATGATCCCTGTTCTACAGACAGACATCATGTGCCCCTTTCTGTGCTGGTGCAGTGTTTTGACCTTTCTTCATTTAAATACGCCTTACATGGCCCAGCAAGAAGTGCAGCATAGTTTAGGCTGTGACTTCATACTTTCATTCTATCACAAAATATGAATTTTGTGTCCCACTGGAATGCTTATAACTGAGCACACAGATCAAGTGTACAGGCAAGAGGCTCCTGACAGGAGAAGTGGGATCTGAGGAACATCTTCATGGCTCTTGCACAAGCCAAGTGTGTTACCAAGGTAGGGAAACACAATGCAAAAATTACTAATTAGCAGACTAAGTGATTACCCCTAGCAAAATCTGCTGTCACCTCAGGCTGCTTTCAGCTGGAAGTCCAGCCCTGGCCAAAGTGGAGGGCCCCCCTCCACACAGAGACTCTGAGATTTATCTCCACTGCACTTCTCAAGCCAAGTCACCCCTGCAAAGAAAACACATCAAAAAGAAAATCAGCTAATGGATAGCAAGTGTAGCACTGTGACAGCTTCTTACCAAAACTCTTTCAAGTCAGTGCTCCTGCCATTAAAAATAAAGCCTTTCACAACTTTTAAACATAACTGAAAAAGTCCTTTCAAAAAATTAGGCTCTGTCCTTCCCAGGATCCACCGTTAGCTGAGACAGGAGTGCTGCATACGTTGTGCTCATCCACATACACCTCTCACTCTTATGGCTTGCTGAGGTGCCAAGGGCACCACAGCACCTTCCACAGAAACCATCTCCACTGATTTATCTTAACAGCCTGGGGAAAAACATCTCTTTCTGACCACTTTGAATATGCCCTTCCCTATGTCTGTTAATGCATGAGGCAGGATCCAGCTCCTCACCTTTTCCACATCATCAATAATGAAAGATGAAGCTGAGGACAACCACTTGGCACAAGCACAGAAATCCCTGAGGAGGGGAGCCATCAAAGCTACAGTAAGGAAAAAAGGAGGTAGCATGTTCTTATTGTACCAGGTCCTGCCATATAGTGGTACACAAGAACTGACTGATTTGATGTTACACTTAAACATGTGCTGTAGTGTTAGTGTTTCCAAGAGGTATTGGTTCTGATGTCGTGATAAACAGCACAAACTTTGAGGATACAAACATGAGAAATTCAGTAATCAGTTCAACACTAGAGAGCTGGGGATCATGAGGGTCCCAAGGCTAGTGGAAGGCCACACATCTCCCCTTTTGGCAAAGTGACATCACTCACCGTTCCCTGGATGCCACTTTGGAGGACACCTGGAATCTCAGGAGAACACTCATAGCTGAGACCTTCTCAGGCAAAGCCCAGGCTTTAGAACTGCACCTGAGAAAGAAATGGCAACAGCAGTGGGCGACTGACAGAGTACCAAACCTCCTGCAAATTATTTCCAGCAACTAGTTTGTTTGTTTTAACCATATTCTGTGTTGAAAACTAAAAGGGTGCTGCTTACTTGATAAATGTGAGTCACCTGTGAACTTGGTTGAGAGGAGGCAGTTTTGTGGTGACTGTCAGTGCTGATGTCTACCTTACATCTCACAAGAGTCCAGACTTCTAAAAAAAGGTGCTTCACATGTGGACTCGTGGCCTGTGAAATTCCCAAAGAATATCTGGAGACCAGCCTGGTTCAACTCTCCTTACTCTAGAAAGGGCTTACACTGTGAGCAGCACCAAGCAGCTGGAGAACTGGAGAGGATGTTGCGCTGGAAGCTTAGAAGAGCAGGTGAACAATTACATGAACTGTTGTGTGCCTTTCAAAAAGGAACAGACCACCAGCATCCCCCCCAAATAAACCCAACAAAACCCCCACACCATGGGAACCTTGCTATAGCCCTAGGCTAGAAGGGAGACAAATCTCTTTCCTCAGATAGAGAAATAATGATAATAAATCTGAATGAAAGGGAGCACACCAGAACTTATTAATGGAGAGAATGATTCTGTAGCTGGAGGGGATTACAGCCCTCACCCAGGAGAGAAAAGGCTCCTGTTCTTGGCTTCTGGTTCAAGACCAGGCTCTCAGCAGTAGTCACTGGCTCAGGACTCAGTTGTTGGCTGTAATTGCAGCTTCCCTCCCCCTTGCCAGCTGTTTCACTTGGCAGTTTGAGGCAGTGTTTAAGGCAGGCCATGGTCCTGCAGGTGACTCCCTGCAGCTCTGCCCTTGTGCTCGAGACACCTTGCATGTGCTGCAGGTCTCACACTCTCTGTCTGCAGGCTAAGGGCAAGGCCTCTATTTTTCCTATGTGCTACAGTTTAGGAATAATTGATGAATATATGTAAATAAAGCTATAAAGTAGAACTGCTTACAGCATTACTTTCCTTGTCCCACAGTCCTAGCAATGGAATAGGGCACAGCTTTTGGTTCCTGTCTCCATGAAGGACTCTCACAACTGATTCTCCTTCAGCACTGAAAGCAGAGGAGCTCTGCAGGACACCACGGACATGGAAAACCCTCAGCTGGTGCCACAGCAAGAGCTGTCAGGAGGCAAAACTTGCCCGGATGAACGTGGGGTTCCCACCTACCCTGGTGCTGTGTGTCTTTCTGGCACTCTGTGTCTAAAATTCATTTAATTCACCAGTGGCATTTTGGGATTTCCTACATGTGCTAAATCGTAATGAAAGACATCCGCTGATGGCAAAGTCTCTGGGCTCAGAGGATTACGTGGGGTGGGGCTGCCTGAGACAGCCCAAATCCACTTGAGATTGAAAAGGTGTGAGCAGTAAATAAAAGGAAATCCTGGATCACCATACAGTATTCAGCTCCCACATTTTGACCTCCTTTGGTCCCTTCTATGTTTTGTTAAGATCGTATTTCTTTATGTGCTGCCTGGCTTAAAAGCCGCCATAAATCTGGCGTGCAGCAAGAGCAACAGGGACGGCACCGTGTAATACAAGGCGCTCTAATTCCATCCCAGGCACTCAGAGGGAGCTGTAAATCAGCTGGGAGAGGCCTTAGACGGGAGAACTGGGGGAAGGCTGGGAGGGCAGCCGCAGCCTGGCCCCTGCCACTGGAGCCCATCTGCCCTCAGGCTCAGGTGAGCACACCTGCCTCCAAAAAGAAAGAGTTCGGATCTCTGCAGCCTTGAACAGTGACAAAACTACTCCAAATACTCCTTGGGGAGAAGCGCACCCCCCTGCCTTTGGCGGGAATGCCCTGTGGGATGTGTCACATCCTGCGCATCCAGGTTTGCTCCCACCCCGCGTTGCCTGTGAAAACCAACCACCAGCACCTGGCTGGGCTCACCTGCGGCCAGGGCACTCTGGTGTCCCAGCTGCAGATGCAGCACTGGGTCAGGGAAGCTCCACCAGCATCGCTGACCTCTCGCAGCTGTGCGTGAGCGACGGCTGCTTTGTGCTGTGTGCCCACACTCACCCAGTCCCATGCAGATGGAGCCCCTCCACCGGACATCTGGGAAGAGCTGGAGCTAGGGATGTGCTGCCATAGTCTACACAGTAAAATCTCTTTCTCTTTGCTCTAGTGGTAAAAGCTTTTCTAGTGTGGGAGCTTTCTGAGGGAGACTTTCCTAATAATAATTTTGCTCAAGTTTTAATAAAAATTGTGAATACATTTTTCTTTTTTTCTGCCAGGTAGTATAATATGATGGATGTAATATTTTTATAAGGTTTCTTTGTGCTACAGTTAAAACTTACTAAACCTTGGAAAAGATGAATTGCAACGGGGAATGAAATGAAAACATATTTGTCCATTTGAACTTCCAAACTCAGACTCTAAGTTTTGCTAAGATGCAAGAATAAAAGGTAAATCATTGAATCCTGGGCCATCAATCATTTTATTCTACCCATGGTAACAAGCAAAAAAGAGGAGAGAAAAAGAAAATACAACCAAAGTTGTAGCCATGTTGAAACTTTGGAGGAAAAAAGTTGTATAAAAAGGAGGAAAAAAGTATGTTGCAACCACGAGTATCCTATGCCAAACCTCAGCGGAGGTCATCACTGGAATAAGTCAGCAAGCCAAGCCTAAACAAAAATAGGACCTGTGGGATTCCCCATCTGATTTTCAAATGGCCACTGCTACACTATCATTTGTCAAGCTTGCCAGGGTAGTTTTTTACCAGATATGAGAAACACAGTACCAAATCCAGGCTGAAGCCAGAGAGAAGAATGTATCCTTCCACATGGGAATAATCTGCCAAGGAAGGACTGTAAAGTCCGAGAATGGACTGAAACCTCCCAGATCCCTGAGTGCTGTGAAGTGTGTTTTAATAATTTCACTACAACTGAGATGTTTTAGTCACCAAAAGCGAGATGTTCAAAGGACCTGTGTAAAGGAAAGGTTAAATTGCCTTTTTTCACAAAAGGGAAATGCCAATTTACCAGCAGGAACAATTTTATTTTCAGTTTAGATGTTTACACTGAGAACCATCTAAGAGTGGTACTTTTATTTGTGTTACTTCAAAGTGCACCAAGTGTTTCTCACTCTTCCCAGTGTTAATTAAGACCAGATACTAATGTGTAAACTGCTGCTCACTTTCAGCTGATTGAGAAACCTTCTTAACACACTTTGCTTTATAAAATTTCACCTGGTCTCCATGAGGATGGAAGAATTATTGTTTACATTTGTATAAGCAAGCTGGACAGGGAAAACCCAGAGTAAGAATCTCTGAAACATGAACATAAGACACATCAGGGAACTCATTTGCAACTCATTGTCTCTTAGCCTGGTTCCTCGTTGGGTTTTGATTTGTGTTGGAGACTAGGCTTGAACAGTATCCCACAACCAAAGTCTTTATACCATCAAATGCTTAGCATGACTGGTGCTCATTTCTTTTCACTGTAGAACAAGTGAAAGTGTCCATGTGACTTAGGAACACAGATTTCTTTGAAAACAAGTGGCTATTTTGGCCTAGGTTTTTTGATAACTGTATTGCTTTGTTAAGCAGTGCAGACACTGATTTTTTGGTGAAATCTGAGCATGCAAGTCATTGAATCCCAGATCCTCACAGACATCTTCCTAGGCTCTCATCTCCTGTAGTTTTTGTAATGAAAGTTACCTGGATGCCTTCATGAATGATTTTGAGTCAAATGGATCAGAGCAATGCCAATATAGCTCTAAAATGCTTTGTTAATGTTCCTGTCATTCAAGATTAGCGTGCTGCTCTTAGGGCTGGGCAGTTTTGGCCACCACAGTAAGAAAGACCTAAAGCTCTTAGACAGCATCCAAAGGAGGGACATGAGGATGGTGAAGGGTCTGGAGGGGTCATGTGAGGAGTGGCTGAGGGAACTTGGTCAGTTCATTTGGAGAAGAGGGAATTAGGGGGGACCTAATTGCAGTCTGCATTTTCTTCCTGAAGGGTAAATCTGATCTCTGTTCTCTGGGACCAGGGACAGGACCCCAGGGAACGGCTGGAGCTGTGTCAGGGGAGGTTTAGGTTGGATATCAGGAAAAGGTTCTTCCCCCAGAGGGTGTTAGGCACTGAACAGACTCCTCAGGGAATGGTCACAGCCCCAAGGGTGCCAGAGCTACAGGAGTGTTTGGACAGCGCTGTCAGGGATGCACAGGGTGGGATTGTTGGGGTGTCCTGAGCAGAGCCAGGGACTGGACTCAATGATCCTTGTGGGTCCCTTCCAACTCCGCATATTCTGTGATTCTCTGAGTCTACTGTTTCCCTCCCAGTAAGAGCACAATGCTGGGACCAGGCCTGTGTTGGAACCCCTTCCGAGCCCAAGCGAAGGCAGGGCTTTCTGACTTTCCCAACGAGCACCAGCTCTCTCCCTGCAACCACAACTGCCCCTCCTGTTTAGCAGGATGTGGTGTGCCATGTCACACCTGTAGCAGCACGGAGTGGCACACCAGCTACAGTCTTACTGGGCTTTTGGATCCTCCCCCAGCACAAATACCCCTTTGCAACTTGCCCTTTCAGCAGAGTGCCCAGGAACTACTCCTGTGTTGTCTGGTTTTGCCTCTCTGCTGCAGCCACGGAGGAAGAGCCCCAGCAGCTGGCACTCCACAGCAGCCACACACAGGGCCAAGGCTGGATGTTCAGAGGTGGGGCTGGCAGCACATGTCATTAGCACAGTTATTAGGGTCAGCTGCAAACATTTACCTTCGCTTTAGTGTTTTGCCAAATGAAGTAAAAATTTTTACACTTTGCAACTGGTTTCACAGAACAAGGAGGTTTGCTCGTGTTTAAAAACCCAAAAAAACTGTAAGAGCCTTGAAAAGGAAGGAGAGGCAGAACACTTCACACACCCACACAGGGGAGATCCAAAGTTCAATGGTGGCTTCGATGTCAGAGAGCTCCCTGACATTGCTTAATGTCTTCTTTGTGCCTTATCTCAAAACACCACGCACTTTCTCCGGGCACAGAAGGGAAACTAGTAACTGAAATCCTGGCCTCAGAGAGAATCTCACACCCACCAATTTTTACCTGGCCTGTTACAAGCAAATGTACAGGCTTTGTTCCAAGATGTATTAAGCTTCTGCTCATGGATGAATACTTGCTGACCCACTAAATCGGAGGGATGTTTAAGCAGACACACCCTATAAAAGTGCATGTCATGATACACATTTCTCATGTGATGTTATGTGTATTCATGATTAAGCTCTTTCCTCACACCTGATGTGTGCAGCAAACAGCATGAGACCTCAAGAAGTGGCAATGCTGACTCGAGTTTTAAAAAAATCCAGCTGTTTCTCCCTTGTGATTCCAGCAGGCCAAGCTGCTGCTTACATTTGGATACAAACACTTTCAGTATGCAGTTCTGGGAAATATCCAGTGCCCCCGAGTTGTGCTTTCAAGTTTCTGGTGGAGTGTCATTAGCTGCAATGACAGCCACTGCTAAGGACAGGCCTGATTATCTGCAGGCTCACACGCTGCCAAGTACAAGCACATGCTTTTGCATTTACAGTTGATCCTAGAGAGGAGAACACTATGGATATTTTTGGCCCTTTATTTAAATGGGATTGCCAGAATGACTAGAATCTGAAAACTTACAGCTCATTACCAAGAGCAAAATGCTGACCCAGGCAGAGCCAGAAGACTTGAAAACTACTTCAGAGTTGAGAACTAACAGGCTGCTGTAGAACCTGGGCAGCATTTTCCCTCTGTTAACCCCACTGCCCCAGAGAGAACATTCACTCTGCATTTACTGAATGCAAGACTGTGCTATCCAGCCCGTTCTGCATCCTGGAGAGCAGCAGGATGTTTTAGGCTAAACACAATGCAATCACTACCCCAGCTTGTCTCATGTGCACACTGCAGCCCTGAGTCTGCAAGAAAGAGCTCAGGACCTGCAGTGCTGCGTTAAGAGATGCACAGCCAGAGGAATGGAGAAGATTAAAACCAGCCACAGTATTGCTTGTTCTCCTGTGGGTGTTTCAGACAGGCACCAACTTTTCCTCCTGTTCCAACAGCCTTTATCCATCTCCATGAATCCAAGCCAAATAACCTTCCAAACCTTTGGTAAAGGTGTGAACAAAAGGCTCTGTTTTCAAGGTGTTGAATGACCTTAAATATCCCCTGACTCCAGATAATGTGTGGTATTTTTGGACCACAAAGGCAATAGAATACCCACTTTTGCTGTGACTGTACCATGAGTTACTCCATTTGCTTTCACCGTGCGTGTCGCGGCTTTCCCAGCTACAGAGATGAGGGGAAAGCTTCTCAGGGAAGACGGGCTTGCCTTTGTGTAGCACGTCAGACAGAAATACAGGAGTACAACTGCCTTCAATTTTCACTCCAGTCTACAGTTACAGGATGCTGTATAATCAAAACATATACTAATGATTATACAAAACCAGTCTGATACCGTTGGTGTCAAGGTAACCTTAAGGTTTACGGGACTCCTATTTTTTGGTATATTTTGCACATGGGAGAATGATTTCTATGTCTACAACCAACCCCAGCATGTTGCTGTTATATTCCCTTTCTTCTGCAGATTTTTCTTGTAAGATTCTAAAATTCATTTTCTCAAAATATCTTTAATGACCAAATGTTTTTGTCCGTAGTTTTTCAGATGCAATTTGTTCTTTTTAGATAGCAGAAAATTCTTTCGGGGGCACTAAATGTCATGAAATGAGCCTGTTATGAGAAACTGAGGGACTAAACACATGTCTGGTTTTGGTTTTTTAATTCTCATTCTTGATTTTCATTGTTACAGCTTTTCCCTTGCAATATAAAGCTTACCTGCTGAAGAATGTTGTGTGACTTAACCTAGTACCATTTGTAAAACACTGCAAGATTTCTGAGTGTGGGAGAGCTAAGGTTGAACGAAACCACTGCATTGCTAGCAAAATTTGTTGCACTCAAACTTAGATGTCAAGGAAATACAAACTTGGCGAATGCAAGTTCACAGCATTTTTGGAATCATTTCCCCCAGTAATTTCATTCCACTCAAATGAACCAGAAATGAACCAGATCAAGAGCAGGAAACCTTGAAATAAATAAAACTTCTTTAATTCAATTTTTCATGATAAAGACTTAAAAAAGGATAATTATTTTGCAGGCAGTTATCAAAACTCTACAGTTAAAATCTAAATGTAGAGCTATTAGGGACAGGATAACAACAATTGTATCTAGACTTACTTTGCTGGTCTCAGAAGTATATCTCAGGAGTGTATTTTAGCTCTGGTTTCTCTGGGAATTAAGACACTGGTGTTGTTATGCTGCCTATCAGGGAAGGCAGTAGGTTGTATAGTTATCTCCTGATTGGGGCAAAATCACTACCCTGAAACCACACAACCTACTACCTCATCCTGTTAGAGCATCACGTACATCTTCTGAAGGAAACATTTCACCTTTTGTAAGTAAATTACTTTATCACTCTCCAGCCGACACATTTCTTAGTCTTAGAAAGGCCACATGTGACCTCTCTGCCCTTTCCCACAGCTCTACCTGGGAGTCAGTCAGAACTGGTGGAGGGACTCTAGAGACAGGAGAACCACAGTGGCAAACACTGGCCCTCTCAAACTAGCAATATGTAATAACAAAGTGAGTTAAGTCAGCATCCAAAACTGATTAAAGAGACCTCTTACTTAGGGTTCAAGCATTTACCAGTTCCAGGGCAGAACACGGCCGACTGGAAGACATCCTCTTTGGGTTTTGTCCAGCTCATCCCTTTGTAGTTTCTCAAATAGCCTACACCAAGTGGATTTAAACAGCTGCTGAATCAAAACTGCCATTTTACATTTAATATGAACACAAGTGCTAGAAAACAATGGAGAAATGGATCAGCTGTTTCCAAGTGGCCACTTCCATGGCAGCCCCAGACAGCTCTGCAGGAGCAAATCCATTGAGGACCGGGTTTTACCTCTGTGTCCTGGCACTCACACGCCACCTTCTCTCAGAAAACGCCAGAAGGAAATGGCTTTTGAGCCTGAATGGAAAATACAGGAATCTAAGCACTGTAAGGACATTTGTGTACAAAAACTAAATACGTAGACAGAGCCAGAGAATGAAAATATCTGCGTTGTCTTTCGGAGACATCCAGCGCTGACATCACAGCCACTTCAGGAAAGACAGTAGATTGTATAGTTATCTGACAGGCAGGGCATAGCCCTAAAACTATACAACCTACTACCTCACCCCAAAGGACAGTCACACTCTGATCACAGGAAGCACAGGCTGTATTCCCAGACAGCTGGATTGCTTGGTGACAACCTAGAAGACAAAAAACTCTGGAGACAAATGTTAACAGTCTTGAATTTGAAACAGTTTGCTATATAGCAGTCAACATTCTGCTTAATGAGCTCCAGTTTCATGTCTGAAATGTTTAATAGATTTGCAACTTGTGAAGTCATGTCAGTGACAAGATACACAAGGGAAACAGGATACAGCATTCATTTTTAATAGCTGCACTTGTGTACTTCCAGCTCCTACATGGCTGTACCTTTTCAAACCAGTTTGTCACTTTGGGAAAGGCATCACTATGACTTGGAATAGATGCTGACTTAGAGGGATTGTTTAGCATGCTTCCAGATACTCCTCCATTATCCTCGTGGGGAAGAGCTGAGGGTCTCTAAGTGAATTTCCCAAGTTCCACATGGGTAAACCCCAAAGACTGAGCAATGAATTTGTCAAGACTGTGAGGAGTTGTGGTCTACTCAGCAATACTCCTAACTGAGCAGTAAGCCAGCTCTGAAGTGATGACCAAATTAAACACATCCCACTGTACCATACACACCTCGGCCAGGGGTGTTAGCAGAACTGCCACTGCAGCATCAGCTTCTGTAACCTCAAACTTATCCTAGTATATGTTTGAGGGGGTTGCTATTCCCTGCCACCTGGTTTGATGGACAACAGCACTTCCCATTCAGGGCAGATCTAAAGAAGTGGGAATAACTGAGATACCAGTCTGTATTCTAATATCAACACTGCTTTAATAAATATGCAAATTTTTAAAACAAACAACCTACCTTAATCAGTGAACTAACCTTTTGCTAGTTAATTAAAGAACACAATAAATGCTGCATCCATCAGCCCCACATGGCTCAGGGAAAGTGGTTTCACTCGGCAAATCTCACCCTGAGGGCAGTAGGTCACACTGCAGGGGGACGGAAGCCATCTGCCCTGGCTTCAGCACCACTGAAAAGAGGGATCTGAAAAGAGAGGAGCAAGACAAAACACACATCTCAATTGTACTTCACTGCACACTGAAACAATTACAAGGTGGGTGAGAGCATGTCCAAAAGCAGAGAGCAGCTTCTTTCTCCAGGAGAACCACGCACTGCACCAGCTTTCCCATTCACCTGTTACTATCACAATTACACCACGGCCCATGGGGACCCTGACTCAAGAGACAGGCAAGAGAAAAGTATAGTGAAAAGAGAATAATTTTTTATTAGATTGACTTCAATGTTAGGAGCATTGCAGAGACAGGCAGAGGGAGGTATCAGGTACTTCACCTTCAAGGAACAAACACTTTTAAACAAAGCAGAGAAGGAAGGAGAATGCAGAATCTGACCAAATTGGGTATCAATGTGCTAATCTATAAAGGACAATGTTATGTCATCAATGTCAAAGACCATTTCACTGTAGTGGCCTGAGACCACGTGCAGAAAGAGGTTGCCATTTGTTGGACAAAACAGGACACGTGCAACTTTGACCATGCTGAGATAACTGCAAGAAAGGAAACACTGTCCAACCCTGTATTTCACCTCTCGGAACCTCTCAATGCCCTTGTAGGCCAAACAGGATGATACTCTTTCTAGACCATACTGAAGGAATACCTTGAGAGACTTCAACATTTCATCAATGCAAAAAAACCCCAAAACTAGTACCAGAAGCCACTCTTAACCACTATAAAAAACACCTTTGGAAAGCTCTCCAGCAGAAAGCCTGATAGTCTTCTCTATGTACTTAAGGGTTTTTAATCTCAGCATTTTCTGAGTATCAGCCTTTTGGCACAGTGAATTACTCTCCCAATAATCCTCTGAAAAAAACCCCTACTCCATACCTCTCTTTTTTAGATAAAATATTTTAAAATAAACAAGTGTTTTTATGTGTGCAATCAGAGATCTCAGTATTTTTCCTAAGAGTCAAGAATTTGAAGTGGAGCTAAAATTCTGTGCAGTTTCATCAAGGTTGGGTGTGTTGCACAGTCACCTCTCAGAAAGTGTTTTCTGTGTAAAATAAACCCTGTGCTTATATCAATAGAACAGCATTACATAATATAATTGGAGGAAAGCTGAGTATTGTGTGACTTCCAAAGTGAGACTTTTTGTAAGCATCTACTTTATAATTGAAGGATAAAAACAATGTAACCTCTCAGAATAGCAACTCCTTATGCTGGATGGTCCAGTGAAACCAGTTCAAAGAACCAGCCTGGCTCTAAAAGGATACATGCACAGTAGTGAAAAGCCCAAACCACCCCACAGACCAAACCAACTCCAGTGACAGGGAATTTTGGATGAAAAACCTACACTTACAGCTGATTTCAGTGACTCTAAGAGACAGAAATACAGATCCAAACACAAGCAACATTCTGGAGTATGTTCTAGGGATTTACTGCCTGTCTTTAAAGTATCTGGACTTCACTTACACTTTTTGGGGGCAGTACTAGGTGGGATACTGGAAAATGTTCATCTCTGTTGAAAACATGGTGAACTTTTACTAACCATTTCTGTAGGATGCCCTTATTTTCTATGATAATGATACTAGAGATTCTTTTCTCTACGTGCTGTGCTGATATAATGTTGCCTTAATTTTCCCACAAAAGTAGTAGTTATTTCACAATGATATAGAGATAATTATTTCTAAAGTACCACAAACTCTGTGTAACACTATTTTCTATAAGATCTGTTATTATGGGTATTAGTAATACTCATTAGCAGACAAAAATGGGAAAGAATGTGCTTTATCCAACACCTAAAATTAATTAGTCTCCTGCTCTCACAAGCTGCTCATAAACTTATTTTAATTGACTAGATCACCAAACAAGGATGAACTTTAAAATACTTAATGAAAGAAAAAATGCATGTTCATTTTCCTTCTATGAAGATGACAGGCACAAGAAATAACTATCTGGCAAGAGTTGTGTTTCTAGTTTAACAACTGTTTAATACTAGGAAAAATATGACATTTCCATATTCCAACTCTCACTGCTCACTGAAAAATGTCTTGGAACTGATGCTAATAAGTACCTCAGCAGTCACTTTTCAAAAGGCACGGGGCCAAGTCTGCTATTTCTGTGATGTTACAGGAAAGAGACAGTTTTAAAGCAGGGTTGTTATGTAACTAAAAGTCTTAGTAATGAACAGACTGGCACAGCACAGAACAAGCGTTTTGTGATTTCAAGGTATCCTCTCCCCAGAACCTTCTGAGGATTTACAAAGGCTAAGCCTCCCTGGTTCCCAGCAAGATGGAAATGCCCTGGGTGTGTGCTCTTGGAGTGCACTGTGATTACCAGGGAAGAAGAGGGCTTGGAGGCTCTCTGAGGAAGGGATATTCCCCAGCAAGGTCTGGGGTCTGGATGCAGGCCAGGCCAGCAGTTTCCAACCTCTCTGCATGAAATGATTGTCTTCCGACTTCCCAAGTGATGCACAGTGCCCACTCTGCTCCTACAGACTATTCATTCACTATTAAAAATGTCACAAACATTTTTGGGAAGAGCGTTGTGGGGTAAATGGCTGAGGATATGGCAGGGTGGATACTGCAGCCAAGGGAAGCCTCCTGACCAAATTCAGCAGGCCTGGATCAGGCAGGAGAACTGCCACACCCTTCTTCTGGGGCAGGACTGTGCCAAAGCAGCATCATGGCAGGTAACTTTCCTGGAGATTTCAGGTAGAAATTACTTACAAGAGGGAAGGATTCAGTTTCCTTGGACCTAGAGAGGTTAAACTTCACACAGTGTATTTTAAAATATACTTTTAACTAAATATAACCAAAATGACACACTGCCTTCATATAGCATGCAAACTTCAAGAAGCAAAAAATACTCTACAAACACAGATGTTGTGACTCCTGTGAAATACAACATGTACTGTCATCTTACTCATTACTTAAATAGAGTTGCTTCTAAAATGGCAAACAACAGCTTCTTCCCCAGTCGTGAAACTTTCCTGTAATTTAGTAATACAGGACAGATTCTGCCAGAACTTCAAGCAGGCACAATGAGAAAAAGTCACAGGACCAGACCTCCACAGCTTTGTCCTCCACTCAGAGGAGATGCACAGGATTTTCTAAGATTCAGTTCAGGAGGGCTCCTCCTCTGCACAAGTGTCGTCTGTCTGTCTCAGCTGCAGAGATTAGCTGTGTGCAGCAGCTTGCTCACATCTTCACCTGGGCATTAGTGAGGCCAGGCCGTAACTAGGAGAGCAAATTTATTGCTCTGTCCGTTGTGATAAAGCACAAAGGGGTGATGAACTTCGGCCATGACATTTGCTCATCCATGGTGTTCCTCGGTGCTGGAGCAGTCAGGTGTGCTGCCCTGCTTTGTACAAACCACAGGCAGTTTTGCAGGGAAGCATTTTCCTCAGATTTATCAGGGAGACTTCTTTTAAGAAGGGGAGTAATTCACACACTATTGAGATCAACAGTTCACCTTCACTTGGCCTCAGTGGCTTTGAAGGAGGCCCTGATTATCCAACAGAACACAAATTATGAGGCACACAAGTTCAAAATGACACTTTTGGATGTGTAGCAAGCTTACGCATCAAAAAAAAATTAGGGGGCGATGACTATTTGCATTATTTGTAAAAATCAGTTATATAAATTTTGTTCACCCTTTCTTCATTACATAGAACAGCACAGGCAGTGCAACATGGCTCTATAATAAAAGTTTTACGTATTCAGTGAAGCCATTGTCATTATCTAACTGTCTGCAAGGAAAAAGGAGCAGCTGTGAAATGAATCAAACTCTGACTAAATGTCTCTGAGCTCTGCAATAATTTATGTATGTTTCTGAAGTCTGAACATTTCATGTATGGGGAAAAAAAAGGCAACAGAATGTACAAACATTTAAATACATCAGCTTAAATAAGTCCATCTCACACACAGGTGGTAGCCTGACTACCACCCAGACTTGCCCAGGAACCGCCTCACTCTTGTGTGAAACTATGCTAAACTCAAGGAAATTTCTCTACAGAAAAGTTTTACAATGGTTATTGAAAAATGGGATGTGCTTAAAGACAGCTGCTCTAATTCCCTGGCTGGGTATAGGGAGGTCTGACGAGCAGCAGATCCATGGAGCTGGGGCTGGGTGTGCATCAAAGGTATTCAGCATCACCAGACATGTTCTATAGGTGTATGTTAGCATTTCAGAGCCCTTCTGCTGTGAAATGCCTGGAATGTTAAGCATACTTCAAAACGGACTGCATTAGGGAAAAGATGGTTTTCCATCAAAAATACACCTCATTTTTCTTGGAGGTGGGATCAGATCTTCTTATGCAAACTGCAGTACCTACACTGACAAAATCGTTGTTTTTCTATTGCATTTATCTCTGCGTTTTGCTTGTGTACTACTCTGAATGATAAAATGCCACAAAAGCTGGTATTCCAGAGAATGATGAAACACTCAATGTCTCAAAGCTTCCACAAACACAGAAATTAAACCAGGGCTAAGCACTGGCAGCTCTGTGTGTTGCACTTGTGATCTTAAGCAAATAAAACATTTAAGGAGATGTATTTTTTAACAAAATGAGTTCTGAAAGGCACCGCAGAACTGTTCAGTGTATCACAAGCTATGAGTTTTGTAGAACTTAAGGATCAGTCTCCTGTTTTCCTGGCAGAATCTTTCCATCTCCCGACTTCCCAGCCAAGCTGCTGTGCTTGCCCCCACTGTATCCCTGAACTCTCCATGGAAGAGAGGACTAGATCCTAATGCCCAGAAATCAGGGCGAGTCCAGAGTCCAGGGGAGGTGAAACCTGTGTGGAAATGGCAAATCCATCAGCTAAGTGAGGTACAATCTTATGAAAAACAAATGTTACAGGTACTCGTGCTATCTTACCATGCGTAAAAGACAAGTGCAAGGACTGGATTATCTGGGAGATGAGCTCAGCAAGAGGAGATGAAGCTGTGACAAATTAGGGATTGGTTTTTATTAGGAAAAGAGCAAAGAGAATGTGTCAGGTTTATTTTCTCTTGGCCGACAGAGAGAGCAAGAGTAAAAGGGGCATAGACCACCGCTCTTACAGTATTTCCTAAACATTCCTCAGTTATCTCCGCACTCCTGGGAGGATTGTGTTCATGCCGATCACGCAAAAATGAAATGTTAATGACAACCCTCCCAAATATTCATTGATTTTAGGATGTTGAGCAATGGATCTTATATTTGAAAGAGCTGAACTCACCTAACTCAGCTGACATCACCTGGATTTGCCTAACATCTCTGAACACAAAACTGGACACTTAAACTGAACACCCTCCTCTTTGATTTAATATGTGATGTCCAGCTCTCCAAAACTGCACCTTTCCCACTCCCCCTCAAGCCCTGTGAAAATAAAAACTGGGCACAGTCAATGATGCAGAGAATAGCCAGGATTACAGTCTTGCAGTCTCTCCAGCTAAATACTCAGCCATATCA
Organism: Orthonyx spaldingii; assembly: GCA_013397795.1. Classification (NCBI taxonomy): domain Eukaryota; kingdom Metazoa; phylum Chordata; class Aves; order Passeriformes; family Orthonychidae; genus Orthonyx; species Orthonyx spaldingii. Next base: position 149,692 of record VZTJ01005471.1, read on the forward strand.
CAAGCAATTATTTGAATGGTATTTTTAATTCTTTTTGGATGGAAAATGCATTTACTACACAGAGAATCTTAAATAAGCCATCTGAACTTTAAGTCAACCGAATTTGGCTTTTTAATATGTGCAATTCAGACAGTGTCACACCTCACCTATGTGGCACCACTGAGAAAGTGTTGGTTTTTTTCAGTTCCTTATAGAAGTTAGGAAAAATTGACTAGAGTCACATCTTCTTGAAAAAATGCCATTCCCAATCTCAACCCACTAATTCCTTTTCGGGAAAACTGAATTTTCACTCTGAAATGGATTTATGTCCTTGAAAATTGTTTTTCTTTAAAAAGACATGAAATAAACTAGTATGTGCAAGTCCTAACTTAATTAAGTACCAAGAGAGAATGTCTGTCAGGGTGAGCCTCAACAAGAAACTAAAATTCATTCTGCAGAATGCAGCCATGTCAGTAATTACAGCTGGTAGAAAAATGGCTTCTGGCCTTTGTCCCATAAGGCTTTCATTTTAAATTTTAGCCCTTTGTGAGATGAAGCAGCTGACAAGTCGGAGTGAGTGAATTAGTGGTATGGGAGCCAGGCGTAGGTCAAAACTCCGAATAACCTAGTGTTACATGGATTTAGCCTATAATTCTGTGTTTACATCAACGCACCCTTCCACTTGCCGTCACCACAAACAGCATAAAGTTACTTGAGTGCTAATGAAGAAGAAGCTTTATATGATGGCAGACAAGTAAAATCCATCCTTTACCAACTGTTCCATTTGTGATGATCACTTCAGAGCCTGCAGCATTTGAAATTGTGGATAACATTGTATGGAAAGCTGGCATGAAATCACCGTTCTGTGTAGTATGTTTGTTTTAAAATATTGTTAAAAGCTTAAAACTCATTTCCATTGCACAGCAATATTCTAGGGTCTGGACTGCATTCGGGGTTGAGCCAGTGGGCTTGGTTCAACCTGACAATCAGCCAGCAGAGGCCTGGAACTCCACATGCATTAACACGAAGAGAACATTTGTACAGGCATTGCAAAACCAAGTTGCAGTTTGTTTCTAGTTTCTTTTGGGGCTCGGGGAGGGTGTGAGGCTAATCAGACAAGCCCATTTGCAAGAGCAAGTATCGTCACTGACCCTGTTAGGCATTCTTGTGTCCCTGTCAGGGGACCTCCAGGAATTTGCCGCTAACCACACTGCCAGTTATCAAGTTCCCTGTTTCCTTTTAGTGACTGTTTTTCTTTGGTCACCAGCACAGACCCGTGTGCACTGCAACAGCTTTGTTATCACCCTGGGATGGGATGCTGTCTCAAGTCGTGTTACGACTTCAGAAGCACACACTTGTGCTTTGTCACGATGACTTAGCCTCTGCTCTGACCAGTCATTTTCCATCCAGAGCACTCCAACGACACTGCCAAGAGGCTTATGCACACCCTCGCCCAGCCCAGCTTTACACAAGTCTTTAAAAAGCAAGGGGGAAAACACTGAAAATTGCCATTTTCACCACAAGGGCCCTTCTGCCCACCTGTACCAGTGTGCAGAGGGGGCGAAGGCTTTCGGAGGGTTGGGGTGAGCGGGCAGTGCCTGACAGGGCACTCGCTGGCACAAGAGAATTCCTCAGGAATGCCAGGCTCGGAGCTTGGGGCTCAGACACACAGCACTGCCTGTGCTCAGCCCCACACAACCTTCTCTTTTCTCAGGTGACCAGGGCCCTCCACAGATGGACTATAGTGTAAGTTTTTGTACCTGAGACTAAAGCTCAGACACACAGCACTGCCTGTGCTCAGCCCCACACAACCTTCTCTTTTCTCAGGTGACCAGGGCCCTCCACAGATGGACTATAGTGTAAGTTTTTGTACCTGAGACTAAAGCTCAGACACACAGCACTGCCTGTGCTCAGCCCCACACAACCTTCTCTTTTCTCAGGTGACCAGGGCCCTCCACAGATGGACTATAGTGTAAGTTTTTGTACCTGAGACTAAAGCTTTCCCTGGTTAAACATTCATGAGCGGGCTGAAGCGGAGGTAGAGAGCAAGCAGATCTTTGCCAGAGCTCCACGATGTGTTTGACTCTCTGTGTCCATTATTCATGATGCTGTTGCTACAGGCCCTAATTTTACATAAATGGAAGTCACAGGAGAACTGTTACGAGGAGCAACCAGGAAAAGCACAGGGAACGAGTGCCTTGTCAGTCGGTATTAAAAACACAGCTCAGTATTACATTTTCTGATTGCGAAGCCTCTTGGGAGTCAAAATATGCAACACATTTTCTCTGAGGAGTAACAAGCTGAAACCTAAAATCTTGCAGATGGTCTTTAGAATCAATTTCTTTATGTCCTGTCCACAACTCCATTCCAATTCCCAACATATGAAAAATACATAAGCTCTTAGCTCCAAATTCATCTGCCTTACAGTTCCTTTTAGTTCCTATTTAAAAACTACCAAATTCTATCTTAGCTAGCATGTAAGCTATTGTTCTGCGCCTGCTCAGGGATGACAGATTTCAGAATTTAAGATCTGTCGTGCCAAGAGCAGATTATACCTTCTCTGAAGACAGGAACATGCACATTACTAGTATCAACTCAGAAATACAGCAACCAGACTTGGTGCAACTGAAATAATTGATTCCCTTCCCCTTATCAACACAAAAGATAAGAGTCATATAAAAGTACCTGCTTTTCTATCTCATAGCATTTATAGCAAACACACTGGACAGTATTTCAATATTTTCCTGTTGGAGAAATAAGCTTTAGGAACAGAATCCATGACATGCAAATGAAGATATACTTCACAAGACATATCTTAGTTGTGAAAGTAGGTCATGCATTTAAGGCATTTCTAGACCCTTGATGTAAATATTCTGAAAATATTTTTGTGTGCATAGAATAATATTTTAATTATTTATCAGACTTCATTCTCGAAGAACACTAAAGGAATAGATACTTCTAACAGTCCTCATAGGGTAGCAAGTACAAGTACTTCTTTGCAATCTTTTGCAACTTTATGTAGTGCACATTTGGTTCTTAATGGAACTGCATGCTTTTGAAGCACAACTCAAAAAAAGTTGATACAGTAGAAAAAGTAGTGTGAGGATTGCAGGCTGCACAGGTAGGGAGCTTCACTAAACAACACCATGACATTTTCATACTTTTACTACCTTGTATTATTTTGGGACTCTTGGAATTTCCTCAAGACTGATGTTGGGTATTTGTTCACCTGTCTATGAGCAAGTTATTCCACGAGCAAAGTTAAAGAGGGGAAAAAAAATAGAAGAAAGTTAGGAAGCAAGAGAGTCTATGTGTTTGTGATGTGCATTAAGTTTCCAGACCAGAACTTTTATCAGGAGAATAAAAAAACCAGAGGCAATTTAAATCAGCACCACTATCAATTTATCCACTAGGTGTCACAAAATAATCGTGCAACCAGACAAAAGGCAATTACACGTAAAATGTGTCAGTGTACTACATCAATGAAGTGCTGCTTTGAAACGAAATCTGTGATAAGAGCAGATGCAGGAAAATGTCATGGATCTCATGAATATGCATAAATTGTCAGGAGTGTATGGGAACCTGAGCCATGACACACAAAAGCTGTTGCTAACCACAGCGTATGTCATGTAATGGATTCATATACAAGCATGTAAGTGTTCCATTAAAAAAAAAAGGTCTTCCCAAATCCTAAGAGCAGCATTACCAGTCCTCAGAACTGCAAGATTTATGTTTCCTGCTTTTTAATGCTCCAGCTACAGGACTAATGTATTATATCAGATTCTCTACAAATAGGTAAAAATCCGTCATGACTACAGGGAAAACACTGTCAAGAAAACAAGTTCTGAAGGTTAAAATGCACGAGGAAGGAAAACATAAATATATTATTAATATTAGTATAAAATCACCACAAATGCCAAACACTGGAATTGGCAATAACATGTGACAGACACTCCTTAGATCCAGACTGTTCTTTTGGAAGGGCAGAGTAGAAAATTACCAAACGGTTCTGTAGCCATTATTTTCCAGAAATTAACCTCTACTGCACAGCCAGTATTTTTGTTCTTAAATATTCCTGGACCATTTTAAATTCGTAATTACACGTACACCTGCACTCATCCAAACACTGAATGCATTAAAGGATTAAAGCTGGGCTGTTGAAACAGGCACCTTGGTTTCCAAAATGGTTCTTTAATAACAGTTACTTTTCCTCAGAGTTGCATAAAATTTTTATGGGTCAAGTAGACTCCAGTGTAAATTTATCATTATCTGTACTCGCACATAATCCAGACAATTAAAAATACTGTAATCACTAGCATATACAACATTATGAAGTAGAACAGACCGGTTAGATAAGAAGAGGAAACGTATCCTGGACACTTTTTATCATCCAAACATAACAGTACCAGGGCTATATATGCTCTGCTGCCAAGTGCCATTGCAAAAAGCCAGCCTAAGCAGTGTCAAAACCCCTTCCCCTTCATCAGAAATACAGTAAAGGAACATATGCCCTACAAGGGCACTGTATGTTTTTACTGCAGTTTGTGTGTTTTATCATGGCTGTAAAAAACAGGCTTTTTCAGGGTGTAAGAAAGCTCACATGATAAAGTGTAGGTTTTTTAGAGTCTTTCTCTGTAAGATGAGCTGTCTAAATGTCAGAGATGGCAAACATTTTCCAAAGCTTGGAAATACTTTCTTACTTGGTGATCATAGGGAAGCTTTTCTTCCCTGCAATTTTCCCTCCTTTTTTTCAGCAACTCAATTAAATACTTGTGCTTACAGGTACACACGTACAAAGCTGAGAGAAACACCTTTGGTTTGCTTGTTTGTTTCCAATACTAGCATAACTTAACGTGCATATGCTAAAGGAACCTGATGTTGTGAAACACACTTTCAGAAAAACTCGGAACTATTCACTGAAGTTCTCCCCCCATTAAAATCATTATCTGACTTTAAAGAGCCCTCCAGTGATGCCCATTTAAGCTGACAGAATTCAGAGCCTCCTGAAGTCAGTAAGAATTTTGTTATCATGTAGCGAAGCTGTGATTTCCCTTTAGGCAGAGCCATACAGAAAAAATGCTGAGGTAACTATTCATTACATAAACCCCTGACTCTTTGATGCCAGAAGGTGAATGAGCAGATGTACAGTATTATTAATTCCACTTAAGGAACTTAAGTTGCTCCATTTTGATCTTTCAGTGGCCCAAGTCTGCAATATTTTTTTTGTTTTAGTCCTTGTTGTGAAAGAATCAAAGAACGACAGAATAATTCAGGTTGGAAGAGGCCCCTGAAAGCATCCAGTCCAACCTCCTGTTCAAAGCAGGTCTAATTAATTAGGCTGCTGAGGCACACACCCAACTGAATCTTGGCCACCTCTAAGGATGGAGAACCCACAACATCTCTGGGCACCTGTCCCAGCCTTTCCCCATTCTTTGGTTGAAAGATTTTCCTTGTATCTGGCTGGAATTTCCTTTGCTCCAACCTGTGGCTGTTGGCCCTTGTTCTATTGCTGTGCAGCTCGGAGGAGAGCTGGGCTCCACCCCCTTGCCCCAAGATCAGGCAGCTGCTGGCAGCACTGCAGGTCTCCCCTTTGTCTTGCCCCTCCCTGCCTGGACAGACCCAGCTCTCCCAGCTTCTCTGTGCTCACCACGTGGCCCAGCTCTGAGGAGCCTGGTGGTCCTGCCCGGGTCAGTGGGTCTGTGGTCTCACGGCACTGGTGTCTCTCCTGCACAAGGGTGCTCTCAAACTGGACACAACATTGATCAGAGGGATGGAGCAGCTCTGCTATGGAGAAAGGCTGAGAGAATTGGGATTGTTCAGCCTGGAGAGGAGAAGCTTTGGGGTGACTAATTGCCCCAGTATCTGAAGGGAGACCACAGGAAAGAGAGGGAAAGACTACTTATAAGGAGTGACAGGACAGGGGGGAATGGCTTCAAACTGACAGAGGGCAGGGTTAGATTGGATATTGGGAAGATATTCTTCCCTGTGAGGGTGGTGAGGCCCTGGCACAGGTTGCCCAGAGAAGCTGTGGCTGCCCCATCCCTGGAAGTGGCCAACACCAGGTTGGATGGGGCTTGGAGCAACCTGGGATAGTGGAAGTTGTCCCTGCCCATGACAGGGGGTTGGAATGAGATAAAATTTAAGGTCCCTTCCAACCCAAACCATTCTATGATTCTAACACAGTCTCACAAGTGCTGTGAGGAGGGAGGATCACTGCTCTGAGCCGTGGTTTCGCTCATGCAGCCCTGGATGCAGTTGGCTCACGGCTGGTGGGTGTCAACCTGTGCACCAGGACCCCCAGATCCTTTTCTGCAGAGCTGCTTCCTACACAGCTGCCCCCAGCACCTTTTATTATGATCTCACTGATGACAGTATTTACACCATTTCTCAAATGATCAATATTAAAATATTGTATCTTTTTTTTTTTTTTAATTTCATCTATCCTAGGCCTCACTTGGTCTTGAAGTGCCGTGAGTAGAACAGCTTAGGAATGTGAATGTACAGCAAATGTGCTTCCCATTAGCTCTTAATGCCATAAATCTAAAATCCTTGATACTACTGTTAGAGCAGTGCTTCCACTCAAATCTTAAAAGAAGCTTTAGACAGGATAGTAAGACTCAGCAGCCACACAAGACACTTACTGCTGCGTAGGACAGGCTTGCAAAGGCACGTGGATCAGAGGTCCTGCCCTTGTGCATCAGTATTTCACTTACAGTGGAATAATTTTAAATTATATTAAGAACTATAATCATATTCTACTATCATTTACTTTTTCATACCCTCTGCCACTAGAAATATGTTTGAAGATATCCATCCAGCCCCAAGTGCACTATTCTGGGAAAGTCTCCATTTAGACGAGAACATTTATGCTCTTAACTACGTGATTTTTTTAAGCTTAATTCAATATGAATAACTGGTTCAACTTGGTGTCTGCTCATTAGTGAGCAGTTGGAAGGAACTGGTTAATCATTGTTTACCATCTGCTTTGGAGAATCAGCACTGTACAGAACCTTTTCTGCAGCATATAAAACCATAATGCACAAAGAGCACTAAAGGAAAATCCTGTTTTCAGCTATGGGGTGTTTTTAGCACTCCCCATCAGATTCCTTGGCCAAAAATGAAGGCAGCCCCTGTCAGGTATTGTTCTCTCAGAAAGGTTCTGAGTTCTCTAATCTCTCCAGGCTGTTTTATGAAAACCAACTTTAAGTTCTTCTAAACAGACAAGCCAAGACTTAAAACGCTATATTGAGTCAAAAAGCACATTTGCCTCCTCACAGAAAAATATTAAAATGAAAAAATAAAACTGGTTGCCTATCCATGCTGCTTCCTTGGCTCATCTTCCCCATCTGGTGCAACTGACAAACGCTGTGTCATACTTGGAGAGGGAAGGAAGTTTCCATTTTTAGATTTCAGAATCCAGGATTTCTTAAAAAAAAAAATTTGCTTCAAAGTGAGGAAAAATATATGCAAATGATGTAAAAATGTTCCACTTCAACACAGAAAAATTGCGGGGAAAAGGCACTTCCTAAACTGAGGTTTTCTTAAAATACACATTCCTAACAAGTGGCAGAAAATATCAGAATAAATGCTGGGCATGAGAAAATCAGTACTGCTAGGCTCACTCTCCTATCAAAGATCTAGGACTGGGGGCCATAATTGAGGTTATTAAAGTCCTTTTTCAAGATTGATTAAAGTTCATTTTAGTAACATCAGCAGGAAATCCAGGTTCCAATGTTCTTAATATTGAGAGGGACGAAGACTGCAGTCTTCCAGCAGAAAATCAAAGTGTGTTCCTCTAGGCCTTGCAAATACTGCACTTTCAGTGTATTCAATCATTCAAAAAACCTGTCAGTGAAAAATATTTTTCCTTTAAAAAACTTCTTAAAACAAACAATGGGAAATGGTCCCTCTGACTTCTTGCTCCAGCCATAAATTTCAATCATCCTCCTTTTCTTTGCAGATCTCCTGGGGTATCGAATCACAGAATCACAGAATGGTTTGGGTTGGAAGGGACCTCAAAAGTCATCCAGTTCCAGTCCCTGTCATGGGCAGGGACACCTTCCACTACTACAGGGTACTTCAAGCTCTGTGCAACCTGGCCGTGGCCACTTCCAGGGATGGGGCAGCCACAGCTTCTCTGGGCAACCTGTGCCAGGGCCTCACCATCCTCACAGGGAAGAATATCTTCCTAATATCCAATCTAAGCCCACTCTCTGGCAGTGAGAAGCCATTCCCCCTTGTCCTGTCACTCCAGACCCTTATCTAAAGTCCCTCTCCAGCTCTCTTGGAGCCCCGTTGGCACTGGAAGGGGCTCTAAGGTCTCCCCAGAGACTTCTCTTCAAGTTGTTTTATCTAATGACTGGGGAGACCTACTCTTGCAGATTCCTGAGACTTGACAGTGGTCTGCAATTTGAGATAACTGGTACCTACAGAGGTCTTAAAAAGAGATTAACCAGTAAGCCTTTGGAGAGTTTAGGGTTCCAGACCCACTATGGTCTAATGTGCACAACAGAACTCTCTGACAGTCCTGTTGGGATTTCCCCTCTGTTACAGCTGGCAGTAAGGGAAAGAAAGATTTAATTAACACAGAAGAGCTGCATTGCCTTCCAAGTACTCAGCAAAAGAATCTTTGGAACAGAAAAGTGAGCAAGGTGGGAGAGAGGAAGGTCCTTTGGGTATACAGAAATCTGAGTGAGCTGGATTAGTTTACCGACTGGACCATGTATTTCCTTCATAATCTTGGGAAAATACTTGGGTCAAGTTTTCAGAAAAATAAGTTCAGTTCTTCTGGTTTCTTTTGATGCTAAAATAACTCATCAGACTTTTCAAAGGCGAACTGCAACTCGGCTGTCAGTTGCCCTGAAAATGTTACAAGCTGACCCACACTGAAGGCTTTTAAATATCTATCCCTATCTATTGAGGTTATACATTTTAAAGTATTCACAGCTGTGTTTCACTTCCACACCTGTAAAATATTGTGTTCCTCCTCTATATGCAGAGGAGAACAAGTTTGTCATGCCCATGAAGCAGCTTTGAGAATCTTCAGTGCTAAGATTATTTAAGTAGGTAAACTGACACAGGGCATCTGTTTCACAGGGACCATCTCCTACGTCTGGCTTTGACAAGACGGGAATTGTGATTCTACAAAGCCCAAACTCACGATCATGAGATGCCACAGAGGCCAGGGTAGGTTGCTTTAAACTCAGTGGGGAGTTTGGCCTGCAGTTATGGCAATGAGGAAGGCACTTTTCACTCCTTCTCTTAACAGGGACAAGTGTCCCTTCTAACATGTGTCTGTATTGAGTTTAACAGTTTGCTCTGAAGGCTATTAGACAGTATCTCATTATAAAGGAGAGATGTTAGGTCAAGATCTGACTTCCGTTTCTAGATTCAGCAATGTTCTTGGACAGCCACAGGATACTTAACCAAACAATTCAGATGCTGAAACGACGTCAATACAGACATCCAGTGTATCTTCAGAGATCTAAATGTGTCTTAAAATACCTTGCATTTACCATAAAAGTCTCTAGCTTGCTTAAAATTTAACTTAAACATTGGACTTGGATGCAGTAGGATTAATGGGTCTACTCAAGACCAAATTCCTGGTATTCCAGATCATCCTTGTAGCATTCCCTCAGAAGGAACACAAGTGTTTCTTGAACTTTTTTTTCCGGAATAATTTACTTCTCATTAAGGTGAGATTAGTACAGGTGAAGACATGAAATACCTGCAAAAGTTCTCTCTTTGATCACTCAGCTGAATCCAGCAGAAGTCGAAGGTCAAAGGCCTTGCCAGCAGGAATTTCACACAACTGATTCCACATTCTACAGCTGTTTCTTCTGAGACAGACCTGTCATGAAGACGTATCAATAGCTTTTTCTGCAGGCATGAAAGAGCAGAGGGAAAGCAGATTAATAATGCTAGAGTATCACCTTTAAGCTGGGCAGGAACCAGAATCATCCTTAAGCTGGGCACAATAAAACATCTCATGTGGGCAAGTACTTTCAGCCTGTATCTATGCCAAGACACAGGTATATAGGGCTGCATTCTTGTAGACACAAGCCAAGACAGACATAAGGAGTCTATACTCTTGACTTTTTCCTATGGGTATCTCCACATGAACGTCTTTGGTTGAGGATCATGTATTTTTTATATATATATTTTCCATAAAAATCAACAGCCTTTCTCTAGTATTCAACTCATTATTGAAACTCCCCACTTCTCCTCATCAACATTTTATTTGAAGTATCAGTCATAGCATCCCATCAAAATTTAATAGCCACTTTCTATAACTGAAGCATATTAACTCTTGGTTTCACCTATGCTAAGGTTTATCCTTCTCCTTCTTTTAAAATTCTAATGATATTAAAAATACAACACCTTTCTACAGCATGACTCAGAGTTGCATAATATTTCTCTCTTCAGCTCATGGGAAAGGAAAGAGATACAAGCAAAGGCAGAAGAATTCTCTATCCCAGTTTATAGCTTTATACTGAATCCTGAGTGTCAAACCAATAGGGCTTTTAAGAAAAATGTCAACAACTGTAACCGTTACATAAGACATAGTTAGAAAAATATTTTGCAAGGAAAAATGACAGTTTCTGTCACTTGAGAAGATGATTTATACTTCAGCTTTAGAGTGCAAGCAGTCAACATGTGACCTGACATTTACTAAAGGAAATCAAAGAGATGTTGAGCAAGATTACAAACGGCAAAGCACTGATTGCTCTCTACCAGCAGCTCCTCTCTGTACTACAGAAAGATCTGCATAGTCTTCCTCTCAACATTATGCAAAAAAATAGAAAGGGAGGTCACAACAACAGCTCTCCCTGTTGTCACTTTGTGCTGACTTGCTCCAGTTACGAAGGCCATCTGGTGCTGTTTGTGCTGCCTTTGTGCCTTGTGTCTCATGTTGTTCTTTATGGACGAGAAGGATTCACAGGTCACATCAGCTGTGTTTTAAATTTCTTTGCAAGAGAATTTGACGATTGAAACTGTGCATAAAGGCTGTATAGCTGTTGATTACAGAACATAGTGAAAAGGATACCAGGTGCAGGGGTGTCCAAATAGGAAGGAGGGCAGGTCAGGTGAGCTGGGCTTCCTTACTGGTTCTCCTATACACTTCCTGTAGGACTTGAAGTGGTTACATGATCCCTTTGGGGCTCAGTTTTATCACTTGTTAAATGGAGATCATAGTTCCCTATCTCACAGTGATACTAGGAGGCTTATTCATTAATGGGTTCAACTCAATGCTGGGCATATGGTCAATACAAATTTTATGCATCACTGAAGTAACATTTAACCTCAGGACTTAAGTGGCACATAGCCCTGTGCTGGTCTCTTAGCAGTGACTGGATAAATATTAAGCATTCACTTTACTGAAAATATTTGAGAGGCAGGAGTTGTTAGTAGTGCTGATTTTGCATCCCTTAAGTTACAAATTTTCAGGATGACAAATGTAAAAGGACATTCTTTAAATGCAGTGTAAAATAGGTACTAAGTGCATCTCCTTGTGAAGGTAATAAATGAGGAAGAGAAAATGGTAGCACTGCTGAACCGAGCATACAGCGATTTAAATGAGTCCATGAAAAGAGCACTTTAAGTCTCAAGAATGACCATTGATAGTATCTGGAGGAATTTCAGTTTAGTGTTGGGAGAAGAGTTGTTTTTACTGGCCTCAGCCAAAAAACCAATTCATTGAATATGACTGCCATTTACCTGCAGAAACACAGCTACAATTCAGCATAGTAATGAGTTTCAAGGTGCATCTCAAAGATATTTATAACCATATAAATATTTACTTTGCTTACTGTGGCAATCGCACAGAAGAAAAAAGTTCTTTTCCAAACATCTTTTTCAAGGTTTCTGAGGACTATTTTTAAACTTTATTGCCACAAGTAATGTACCATGAAGACCTAAGCACCAGCAAGAAATGAATTTCCAGTGTGATTGCTATGCATACCTTGTCATTTCCTCTGCAGAGATGACCAATCTTCACTTATTTTGTTTTCTAACTTGGTTCCTCAGTAAGTCATTCTTTTTGTTTCTAAAGAGAAAGAAAGAAAGAAAAAATTCATGTGTTATCCTTATGACGGAAAAAGTGAGGAATACACATACAGATATTAAACACAGATTTCCAAAGTCTTTTCTGCAGGTGAGGAATGTGCTTCAGTAGAAGGCCAGTGTCCCACTGCAAACTTATTTTGGAAGCCTTAATTGAGGGTAAGTAGGGCATGAATGGCACTTAGTAGAGGGATGACTTTACCCTCAGGGAAGCAGTCTGACACAATTCTGGAGACCAGTCAATTTAACTGCTGCAAACCTTGAAAGCTGTGAGTAAAAAATGTCTCCTCTACTTTCACAGCCAAGTGAGTTTAAAGAAAAGTTACCAGATAAAAATATTTCAAACTTTACCCCTGAATATCATCCTTGTTTTCAGACCTTTAAAATTACCATACCAATCACTAGTAGAAAGATTAATTGTGGTCAGATTAGTTGACCAAGCATGGACATCAATACGTCAGGTATAAATCACTCCTAAAATGTAGTATTCAGCAGTTTAGTCTCAGTAGCCAGGGACACTAACATTTTTGATAAAGCATTTGTGTCAGTAATATCTTTACATATGCTTTGTAATCATAGTCCAGTGCATAAACCACTATCTCATACAAAAATACATACACTATGGTGAAATTAACAATTCCTGGCTTCTTGCATTGTGACGGTGATAAACTATCAGAAAAATGAAAAAATATTCTGTCTCCCCACTATGAGAAGGGGAGAGGAGCTGAGATTCACAGACCCCCTCAGTGTGGATTAAGGTGAGATAACACTCAAAGTCCATAATAAACAACTCTAATGGCACAAATATTATAAAAATGGTGACCCTCTCACAACTATAACCACCTAAGCTATGCAGAAACACCAGATTTAGTGGAACACGCAGTCAGTAAACATTAGCCTTCTCAACAATTATATCCACTTAAACTGTGCAGAAACACCACCTGTAATGGAACAAATATTCAGTAGATGTTAACCCTCTTACAAGTGAGACTGACCCTGAAATGGACTCAGTTGGTAAGGGCGTGATGCTGATAACACCAAGGCTGTGGTTTCCATCCCTGCCCCATCTCTGGAACTCTCCCTTAGGGTGCTGTCTGAACACACTGGGCCTCATCCCTTACACACTCCACATAAATTACTCTGGGTCATTCCAAAGAAGTGATGCTGTGATTGTTCTCTCATCACATGGCATGCTAAATCTATTTACTTCTTACTGCTCCTAGTTTTTTTCAGCTAATTCTGTTGCTGTTTTATGAAGACAGGTTACTTTTCATCGCAACGTCCTTACAATTTGTATATATCTAACAGTCCATCAAATCTTCTTGAAATACTGTTTTCCTCCAACAAAAGACACCTCCCATTTTGGCATTTCTCAGTCTTTGACCACCATAATATTCAAGTGCTTCACTACTCCTTTTGTATGTTACCCCTGCAACCTCACAGGAGAAAAATTACTGCCTTTGTTTTCAGAAGAGAAAGGCAGAGAGAGGCAGAGGATAAAGCTCAGTTTTACTCAGTTAAGGTGACAGGATTGTGTAGAGTGTCCAGATACAAACAGGGTTCTTCAGAGAGAAATCTACAGTACATCTCTAACATACATACCCTGAACTAACCCCTTAGGAGCCTCTCTTTTCTCTCTCCACAGCAGCAGCTTAGGAATAACAATTACCTACACATGCATCTAAATTAGCTCTAAATGCAGGTGAAAGTTCTCTTCACTGCCCAGTCTGAGAGCAAAGTCCTATAAAGACTTAAGCATCCTAAAAATTAGGATTGGGTTACCCACTGTGAGATGATACCTGGCCTTGGAATGAAAGGCAGTAAGGCATCAGAGCTCCCCACACAATCTACAAGGAGACGTAACAGTCTGGTTTATCTTTCTCAAAGCCACCACCTTGGCACTGCTTTGTTTTGCTTTTGTGGTCAGAGATCAGCTCCCCTTCCTCAGCACTGTAGGTAATGTCATGCTTTGCCCTCTATTTCACTCACTCTGAAATGTGCCAGTACATCTGTGTACCATTCTGAACAGCTGAAAGAATTTATTTTAAATTGTCACTCAGTTTATTAATAAAGAAAAATGCATGTGTATATTTTTCCTTAAAAGAGAATATAGGTACTGCACAAAAATGTACACGAAAATAATCTTTAGCCTCAGACATCTGGCCAATGGGAACCTAGAGGCAGAAAAAAGACCAGACAGAACACGGGATAGAAATGGTACAGATAAAGAAACTCTTCAAACTTGACAGCCTTAAGGCTGTATATAGAGTATGTGTTGATACAGTGGTTTTCAGACTATTCCGTTATTATAGTAGACTACAATCCTGCAGATGTTTATACATGAAGAACTTCACTCAGTCATGTCAATGTTTTCATGACTGAGTCTTAAATTTCTTCTCCAGAGAGCTAATAAGAAAGCCCTCTCTCTTAAGACTGGCTATAGAAGAGCAAGAGTTATTGGATATATTTCTGTTGAAACATGAGAATGCACAACAAGAAACATCATATTAAACTTGCATTCTGAAATGCACAATGCCCACGCTCCAGGGGCTTCAAGGGCTTACAGAAATACGGAACTCAAAGATATATTTATGGAGTATTCTGAATGGGGCATTACTGAACATCAGGGATATTGTTCTCAAACAACCAATATGATCTTCTTCAGTAAGAACTGTATTTCAACACTGTAAGTAAAAGCAGAAAGAGGTAAATAGCAGGAGTATGTTAACTACAGTCTTTGAGGCAGCCAAGTGACCTAGTCTGAGAATCAGAGGACTAATGACAATGAAGCTCTAGAAAAGTGTGAAATTTCCTTTGTACTCAATATCTACACACCAAGACAGTTAAGCTTGTCTACGTCTAGTTTTGGCCGAAGCTGGTGGTTCCTAACTAATGCAGTGCACCAAAAAAGGGTGCTAATGATAACCTCAGCCATTAATGGCTGACACTGGAAATCAGTGTACTTGGTTTAGCTCAACCTGGGTAGGTACTTTCGAAGGCCAGTGAGATAAACCACCCTTTACCATGGCAGGTTGCAATACTACAGGATTGCTGTTTTAAGCTCATGATTGTTGAAATGGAACTCTTACACATCATGACAGTCGTGCAGTATAAAACACCAAATGTTGTAGAACTGATACCTGGTGTCTGCTAAAATGGACAAGCCTCAGTTTACTGTATAGCAATGCAAGATGTTTACTTTGTGGAAAGGAGAAATTATCCTTCTGATTGATTAACCCCCTCATCCCAACAACATGACTGACTGGAACCTCACTGAAGTAGGACCTCCACAAAGTGGCACCACTAATCCCATTTTAGGAAAGTGTTGGCTATTAACACTTTCTGGAATACTTCATATTTGCAAAAGACATCCTAGGTGTGATAACTACAGTTATTTCTTGTGTCCATAAGCTCTACAGCCTGACTGCAACTTTACTAAAACACTTTTGTGCAAAACTTTTGTGACGTGATGCCACTTCAACTAACAACAGAAAGTAACTCCTACAGTCCAAGTCCTCAAAACACAGAATCACAGAATATGCTGAGTTGGAAGGGACCCACAAGGATCATTGAGTCCAACACCTACAAAGACTAAAGGAATGGGGTTATTGCTGAAGTAATATAAAAACAACCCAGCCAAATCAAATCCATTATTGAAAGAAGCAGGTTACTAAAGTAATTAAGAGTAAGTTAGTCATTAATTGCATTTGAACACTCTTGTAATTTACTGTCACTGAAGATGAGTGCCCTTACAAACAGATTATTTGCAAATGGCTGGAACCTGTGGGCTTAGTCCCAGACTTGTCTGGTGTTTGTGCTGTGCCAGTCACTACGCCCAGTACGTGACTGTGGATCCAACCATACAAATCCAGGCTTTTGCCCAAGAATTCTCTCACCTGTTGCACCTACAGTCCGGGGGGATTTTCCAAATGCAGTGACTGAGTTCAGTAACTACAGCATTTCTGCCTATTTATTCCATATACTTAGCACCTGTATTTTTTCCATAAGCACAGACTACTAATCACTGCTGGAAACAAGACAGTAAGCCAGACAGACCCTTCTCTGGCCCAGAATTCTTACATTCTTAGGATTTTTAACTGAGGAGACTGTTTCAAAGTTTTGTTTAACACACATGCACTATTGAAACTGCCACATGCTTCTCAGGCTACAATTCACAATCAAATGCTGCAACATGGTATGGGCAGGAAGAACATCACTGCAGAGTAGTGCTGAAACTAAGCAGAGCTAATTCAGTTCCTTCAGAGTCTCTGATTCACTGCAGCTCGTTGCCAGCAGAACTGCAGCCTCCTCTTAGCCATCAGTACCTGGTGCTAGGATTCATACCTTACTGGAAATTTCCATGGAGAAGCTTTAGAAACAAAACCAAAACGGTGACATTATCAACCAGGCCTTGTGAAAACAATTATGAAAACTGTGAATGCAACAGCAAATGTGCCTGCTTGCAGATATTTCAGTCCACTCATAGTGGAACAGGAACCACACAAATACTGGGAGGGTGTTCCCTGGAAACCACCTGTGTGCAGGTAAGAGCACCTGAGGCTCCTCAGGACCTGCCTGGGGGAACAGTATACTTTCCTTAGGCACTTACTGCTCTTTTACACAAAATAGGGCAAGGGCTAGAAGCAGTACGGGCAGGTAATTCCTAATGTGACTGTCAGGAAAACCAAGCGAGGTGGCCAGAAAATACACGGCTCACTGGGTATGTGAACTTTTTGCACCTGTGCTGAATCAGCAGTTGTGTCTGATAATGGTTTTGATTCTTCTTTTTTTGTCTTTAACAAGGAAGACATATAACTCTTGACATAAACCTATATTGTAGAATGTGCTGAACAAGTATTTCATCAAAGGAGAAAAATTTATCTTAAGAGTCATTTTGCTGCCAAATGATTTATTAGAACTTGGAGCCAAAACAGGTAAAAGCCCTAAGGAAGTGCTGTATCTTTCTAATAATTCAACTCTAAGAAGAATTAAACTCTGCATACAAGAGGGCTGGGGTTTGCTAGGAAGTAGAGTCTTGCAGAACAAATAAAGATGTCCTACCCATATGTCAATGCAATTCTCTTCATCAATACCTGAAAAAGGAGCAGGCATTAAAGAAATGCACACTTAAAGCCACGACTAATGAGGGTACTTGTGTATCACAAAGTCTGGATTAGCCAGTGAATCTTCCAACAATCTAAGCTGAAAAATAGCATTTGGCAAGGTGCACTGACATCTGCCACCACTTTCTTTAGCCTCCTGCATTCCCCGAAGGTACCGCCTGTGAGCTGCCCTGCGGTACCACAGCACAGCAACTGCAGACGGCAGGGAATGCAGACAGACACGCAAAGTGTTTAAAATAGGAAACACAGGCTCTGTGCTGGGGGCTGCTACAACAGGTGTATACACATATTGGGAGCTCATATTAATGAGGCTTCTGTTACACATGTTCAGGGCGGCCGGCAGCCTTTTCAGAAGTAGATGGGTATTTTGGTTAAAGTCAGACAGAGGAACCTCACAGTAACCTCTAGTCTGGCTCACAGCCATAGGGAGGACTCTGAAGGATTGTCCCTTGGTGCTGCATTGATTAGATTTCTTCCCATAATACATCCAGTGTTTTTGCTCAGTAAACCTTACTAACAACTGAATCAAGAATAAAGAGTGAGAGGGGAAATAAAAGCTGATCTCCATGTGAAAATGGGCCATAAAATTAACAAGGTTCTCAGCATCAAGTAATCCTGCCTGCTCTATTGTGGCCAGAAAGTCAGAGACTGTAAAATACATATGCAAGCAAATACAAGACAAGCCAACCCCCCCTGCAAAAAACACCCCAAAACTCAAAAAACCCCAAACAAAGAAACAAACAAACAACCAACCCCCCCAAAGTGCAAACCAACCCCAAACAAACAAACCCCCCCCAGAATTTATAAAGCAAGTTGAGTATTTAAAGATATAACACCTAAGAGATATAAAAGCTTAACTTCCCCTCCTACATTTAAATATTCCCTTGTATTTTAAATATTTTCCTTGTATTTCCATATATTACACATGCATGATTTTTGGGTACTAGTTATGCTGGCAAACACACATTTCCACAATCTTTTATGGTGCTGTGGAAGTGCTAATATACAAGTCTCCTAATTTCTATGTCTTGCAGCATCAACAGTGCATAGAAAGCACCTTCACAAAAGCAAACAAAAAAGCCACACACTCTTAAATAAAATGTGGATGATAACCTGGCACATACCAAGTCTACATGGTAGTAATTTTTCCTCTAAGAACATATAGGGGTTGATAATCCCAGAACACTCTCTAATCTAGATACTGGATATTGAGAGTGCCCTGTTGTGGATCACCAATATTTTTCACTAGAATGATCCTTTGTTGCTGAAAAGAAAACCAAACCCCAAATCGCTGTCATTGGCAAGGCAGCTGTAACACTGAACATTCCAAATGAACAGCCCATTCCTTTAAGAAAGGAACATCACTTTCTATCAATAATGAATCACCTAGGCTCTGAATAACAATTATAACATTTACATACTTGGTTATTCATGTAAGAAAAACTATGATCTTTCTAACATAAACATAACCTAGTAACAAGTATTAGAATTGAAAGGATGAACAGGATTGTCATGACTTCAGCTATCCACAGTGCATGGTAACCTATGAAGTAAGCAGGCTAAGTATTTTACAACATCTAGAGTAAGATGGGAACACAATACTTTAATAAGGCATGTAGGAATACACAAATAATTTATTTCTATCTTCTCTACACGTGCTCTCAGGAAGGGCTGTCCCCCCAAAATGGTCACTCTAGATAGTACGACAGGTATGATGTGCAATGTAATTTTTAAAGGTCTATAGCTGTAGCAGGATATCAGACTAGATCTTAAATAGATCTGTTCATGTTATCACAACTCCAACCTAATAAATTAGAAGCAAAAAAGCCCTTGTTGCTACACGAAAACAGGTGTCTAATATCAAAGGGAAACAATGGTAAGGACCTTAAAATACTGGCATTTGTTTGAGGTTTTCTCCCCGAGATCTTTGACATGAATCACTCTGGTAAAGTAATGTCAAGAAGCAATAATCAGACACAAAGTAACCAAGTAAAAAGTCAGCACCACAAGAAGCCTAACACAGCTGATGCTGAATGTAGAAAACCTTTTTGCTTCTGGAAACATGGGCACTGCAGGTTTTACAATTTCATTTAAAAAGCTGATATGACAACTTCTGAACCTTTGCTGTTAACTATGGTATAGGAATGAAAGCTGTCATCATCTGGCACTAACTTGTATTCCTACTACTTATCTGTAGCAGACCTAGGGGTATCCAAACACTGGGCAAACTAAGTGCTTATGAACTACTTACAAGAACTGGCAATCTACGTTCAGGGGAGAAAGGTCTTACTTCAAAATAATAATAAAAAACCAATTAGAAAAAAGAATCTCATGAACTTCATGAAAGAAATTGAGATTTTTCATGGAGGTTCTTTATGTGTTTTGAAGCTTAAAATTGTGTTTTGTGTATATATATATATATGGTATATTTTGCACAAATGATGCTTCAAATATTGAAATACAGCTCAAGTTTTTTCAGTGCCATGCCCTTGCTATATCCAAAATTTCCTTTTCAGAAAAGGGTCAGAAGAGAATCAGATACTTGATAATTCCTTACTGTGGTACTCTGTCCTCTACCACTCAAGCAAGCAGTGCATAGAACTGCAGCATGAATTCAAGATGTACTAACCACAAACCCTGTAAGAGGATCTTTCATTTGTGCCATAGGTATTTAAGTATAGCGAACTAAACCCATATATACTTATAAATGTATCTGACACAAAAATGTGCAGTAATTTACAAAACCATGTGTATCAACATCAAAACGAAACACAAAATGGGAAG
Organism: Orthonyx spaldingii; assembly: GCA_013397795.1. Lineage (NCBI taxonomy): Eukaryota > Metazoa > Chordata > Aves > Passeriformes > Orthonychidae > Orthonyx > Orthonyx spaldingii. The sequence continues at coordinate 169,641 of VZTJ01005471.1, forward strand.
AGACCTAGTGGACCAGACAAATACAAAATACAAGCCCTCTTTACTGCTACTTCAAAAAATCCTTTCATACAGTGCCTAAGATATCAAAGCAGCAAATGATTTAAAGAAATCTTGGCTCAAATATCCTGCTAGCTGTCCCTAGGAAGGATGCACTCACATCTGCAAATCACAAATTACAGTACTGCTGCTATGAATGCATTAGGTTAGGAAGGACTATCATAAGCTGCCTCGTACTTTCAAGGCAGTTATTTTGAATTATTGGAAGAACACTTACTAATCCCCTAAGGAAGCCAGATTTCAGACACCACATAAAAAAAGCTCTTCTGGAAGAGGAAAGCAAACCTTATTAACTCCTAGTTACACCTTCAGAGAACTGAATAGAAATCCAGATGTCTTAACTCTGTAACCTATGATCTGTGTCCAGATCATCTGTGCTTTTGGCTCGAATTTCACCTCAACTAAACTTGCTTTCATTTTTTGTTATACAAATACCTATTTGTGGAGGCTACTGTTCAACTGAAACCAAAAATCTCTTTCAAAACTTCCCCCTTATCTTGGGGCAACAAGCATGTTTGAAATTAATTCATAACTTTTTGGTCCAATGTAGTGGTCCTACCAGCTTCATGACTGAAAACACCGTTTCTTGCTGATCCTATATAAAAAAGCAAAGCCTTTGATCAATACAAAATTGAGGATTAGTCTCAGAAAATAAGTGACCTATGAAAAAACTCACTCATGCGAAAATCCACGTGGAAGTGAAACTAGAGGTGATGTAAAGGTATGCTCTCACTGTAGCTGGTTATTTGCTGGAATATGGTGCTGATACTTTTATATTCAAGTTGTGTTAAAAATACTCTCAGTTAATAAGCTGTTAACATGACTGAGTTATGCATTTCACATTTTTATCACCAACAACAGTAACAGGTATATTTGCAGCACATTGGAGAAACTTCAAAGTAATTTATAAGCACTAATGATAAGGAAGCATTAATCCTTATTTTGAAGGTGAGGAACAGATGTTCTCTCTTGTGTCTTTGTCAAGACTCTTGTGCAGCAGAGGCAGAAACCGAACTTGAATTACCTACAACCTCAATCACCTCTACATGAACAGCTTTCTGAAAAAGCATGGTAGACATGGGATACCTTCCTGAGAAGTAAACAGAAAGGAGCAATTTTCAGTGTAATCCTCTTAAAAGGCAGTACACAAGTCCCACCTCAAAAGCCAAAACCAAACCCCAAGAACAAAACAGCACATGCTGTATTTTTAGAGAGAACTTTAGTCAGGTGGGGCAATTTCTCTGTCCCTCCTTGCTCAGTCCATGACAGCAATCCCTGCCTGTCAATCAGTCTTGTTTGGAGGATTTACTCCTTGTTATGTAATTCCAGATATTTCTTGCAGCACTGAGCTTTTACTGTACTTAAGTGGGTAAGAAAGAAAGGAAGAATGACTCTACAGAAGGAGTTTCAGATGCTTTATTTTTACTGCTGTACACATCGTTTTCTGAGGTGTTTGGCACTAAGGGTGCAATGTATTAAAATGATTGATTGATTGCATTTTAAAAATAGAAGTACTGTTCTGATACTGGGATTAACTATTGTCATTAAGATATGGCAGAATTTTAAACAGCTTTGAATCTGCACCCTCCTGTGAATGTAAAGTGTCCTTTCCCATCCCCCTCGCCCATGTTATACACACAAACCAGAGCATTTCATAGAGAAATAGAGTAAATGCCACTAACTTTGCTCCTCACATGGCCAGTACTGCATCCCTAGCACCACAGGAACAACTCCACAGTGTCCCTTCAATTCCTGTAATGCATTTTTAGTTTGCTTTCAGCATATCTGTAGTCTACCCTGCTGCCTTTTTTTTTCCTGAACAATGTTACGTGTTGCTCTACGGGAGAAGCTTAATTACAGCTATTTTGAAGGTTCTTATTTTTAAATATCCTATATTTTCTTGATCAAATCTTGGTTATTGAAGGGGCTGCAAATAATATTTGGAATAAATGGCTGTGCTGGTTTTGGCTGAGATAGTTAAATTTCTTGCCAGTAGCTGATAGGGGCTGTGTTTTGGATTTGTGCTGAACAGTGCTGATAACAGAGGGATGTTTTAGCTATTGCTGAGCAGGGCGTGCACAGAGCCAAGGCCTTTTCTGCTCTTCACCCGCCCCACCAGTGAAGGGCTGGGGGGCACACGGAGCTGGGAGGGCTCACATACAGGACAGCTGACCCCAACTGGCCACAGGGACATCCCAGACCATGTGGTGTCACTCCAGTGTCCAAAGGTGGGGGGAAGAGAAGGAAGGGGGAGACATTTGGAGTGATGGCGTTTGTCTTCCCAAGTCAATGTGACCTGTGATGGAGCCCGGCTTTCCTGGGATGGCTGAGCACCTGCCTGTCCAAGGGAAGTGGGGAATGAATCCCTGGTTTTACTTTGCTTGTGCACACACTTTTGCTTTATCTTTTAGTCTTTATCTCATCCCACCAGTTTTCTCACTGTTACCCTTCTGATTCTCTGCCCAGTCCCACGGCAGGGGAGGGAGCGGGGCTGAGCTGCCACCCGGGGTTAAACCATGACAGTGCTGTAATTTGGTGGCCCAGTGCAGTGTAAGCAGGTTCTGACTCAGAGCTGGGTAAGCGACTGCAGCTACAGGGAGGCCCTGCCAGCAGCACATTAGTGCCAATAGAAAGGAACAGTTGATGGCATCTACCCAAGGTCACCTCCTCAAATTTGGGAGCTGGTTTTCTTCCAGACACTGTAAAGTCACTTGTTTAAACGCAGCCAGTCGGCAACAATTAAATGCCTAAATAAAATATGCAGATTTGGTGCTCCTTTTGAAATTTCCCCCATGCCATGCTGTTTATCTTCTGCTTCTCACAGTCTTCATTATCCAACAATCAGGCTACAAAATGGCGGTGGGAGTGAGGCAGACATTTTGTAACTGCCTCATTAAACAGGACAATGGGAACGCGCCGAGGGAAAGGCAGTGACCCAAGGGGACGAAAGGAGCACGCAGCTCTATGACAGCCCAGCTTTTAAGCAAACCCTTTATCTTATTTTACAGCAAAGTTAAAGCCAAGCCCTCGAGAAGCCACCTGACAGCATCTGGCCACTGCGCAGGCAAAAATACAGTCCAGGGCGGTCCTGTCCCAGCCGTTTCACTGCGGCGAGCACAGCTCATCACCCATCTGAGCAGAGACTCTTCTGGGAGCCACATGGACTCAGGACCACCCATTGACACTGACTCCGTCACTGTAATCTTAACCGCATTCTTGCCTTGAAAGTCCAGACACCAATGTTTTCTATTACAGCCCCAGGAACTTCACAGTCTTCAGCACAGCTCTGAAAGCACTTGCAACATAACCAGCAAATGAACACTTAAAGAACGGAGCCTACACCTCCATCTCTGCAAGTGACTTTTGATTCAAATTTCACTGTCTTGTGTGTAATATGCCAGGGACAGCTAAAGCTGAACAAAGTAACACCAGAGCTGATAAAAGCAAAGAGTACCAAGAATTAACAAGCAAATTTTTCTTCAAGTGTGTGTTTACCAGCCTCCTCGTAAAAGTATTAGCACCTGATAGATCCTAAGAAACAACTATGCAAATCTTCAGGAAAAACTGCAAAGCACATGCTATTCATTAAAGATTTAGATACCTGCCAAATTACTGGTTTAGAGATGCAAAGATTTCACACTGTTTCCTGAGAGGGGAAGAAACCACAAGCCACCTAAAAAACAAAAACCAAACCCTACAACTTTCTAACACAGAAAAACTATGGTATAAATAAAAAATGGCTGAGAGGATTTTGCTTACTTTTTTTTAATGACACAGAATAAGCAAAGCAGCTGAGCTACTGGTGTATTTGAAAAGGCTGATAGGTGTAAAAAAACCCCCAATACCCTGGAATTATATAATGAAAAAAAATCATCATTATTAATTTTAATGCAGCTCTGATTTTGAGGGACTTGTAATATAGAAATGAAACCAACAAAACAGGTAAGAGAGATACATCCCTATACACAGGCACACTGAATACACAGGCTTACACAGGTACATTGAGGCTAGAAGAGATTAGGCCAAAGTATTTCTGTTCCCTCTGTTCCACTCGTGTTCCAGTGTGATGCTGCTACCTGATATTCAAAGAATGAGGAAGAGGGACTGAATGGTAAGGGCTGGCCCTCAAAAGCCAAAGATAGGTGACCCTTCCCAGAGTGCAGGTGGCAGAGTAAACCAGCTACCTGGAAAAACAGTCGGACGAAGCGTATTTTGAAACTCTGTATCTTGGAAGAAACGGCAGAAAGCCTGACCATGTTGAAAGAAAAATACTCTGAGCCCCCAGGGAGAACAGGGTAAAATGTTCTCAGAAAAGGGAAGAATTTAGCCTACAGTTGACATAGGACTGTGATGTATTTCCCAGTAACCCATCTCTAAAGCCATGGATTTAAAACCAACCTGGATTGCAGCTGTCCTTCGTTTTTGTTACAAACTCCCAAAGTCGTGGAAAGAATTCTGAGTTTTGTTAGAAACCTGGAAGCAGGTCAAAGTTTATGAAGAAGTTCCCTATGGGTTGTGATCCTTCAGAGTTAAGATAATTCTAGTCTGAACTGGGAGAAAACAGCTCTGAATTAACACAAGATTTTACACTGGAAGTGTGGGAAACTCATGGCTTGACCAAATTTCCTTGCAAACCCAGGTGAAGTTCAGTGGTTTCTGTGATATTTCACAAAGACTGTCTGGATGCCTTTGAACTTGAAACTCAAAGCGGAATCCAGCAGCTGCAAACTTAAACACAGCAAGACAAAGATTAAGAAAAAAATGTTTGCATGAGCTTCTGGGAAGAATATACTAAGTTTCACCTGCTGACATTGGAAAAGCAGAAGTCTACACACCCTCCAGTTCCACTTCAATTTAAATAAAGACAGTAGGGAGGGATGGCAGAGGCACATTTGTTATATTTTTGACTTACCTAAGAGAGGTGGCATGAAGGAAACTTAAGAAAAGTAAAGGACTGCAAGCAAAAAAAGAGAAAGGTAAAGCAAGATGATTACAGACAGACAAGAATAAGGATTAAAAACCAACCTATAAATATTGGGAAAAACATTTAGAAATCATACTGAAAATCAGGAAATGGGAATAAAAAGACTAAGCGTGTTAATTATGGCACGTTTCTTTGACATGCCTTTTAAGTGTAGAAAACTTTTTGAACAGTAAAGAATTTTGATTCTACTGTTAAATCCCTAGAGAAAGAAAAAAATATCATAAATTTTGTCACCACACTTTTGTTCTCTGGGGTTCCACTTCTTTGGTGAATTATTCCTTAGCCATTTGGAAATGCTGGAAATCACATACGCTGATTCTAGAATAATATCCCCTGCCTCCCCAAGTCTCCAAGTATCCTTTAATGGAGCAAAGCTGTAAGAAAAGTAAAAAAAGTAAGAAAAGTGTACAATGGTCAGGCAGATCACCTTGGGGCATGGCAGCATTCCCACTATGCTGCCATTTCTGCCATTCTAACTGAGGGCAGTTTGGGAAAGGAGGAGCAGAAAAATATTTTGGGGAGAATCACAAAATATCACATCTGGTTTTTTTATTATATAGTTCTCTCTTTTTGACTAACAGATATCCTAATGGAGGAACTTAATAGTTACACAGACAAGAGAAACCGGGATTGATACAACTGTGAACGTACAAGGACTGCAGTTTTTGATTGCAAACCTGGAGAATACTAAAGTAAAAAATCACCTGGATAAAATGAAGTAAAGCGACAAACCCCAGAATGCTTCCTTGTTAGTTTAAGAAATACTGGATTCACCATTATGACCTATTGCATCTCTTTACATACATTCCTTCTTTCTTCATCATTTATCTAAGACCAGTTGCCGTGACAACTAAAAGAATTGCTTTAAAAAAGCAATGTCCCCCTATATTTCAAATACTGCTGGTTCCTGAGACAAAGAAATCCACCCCACAACTCCAAAGACACAAAATAATACAACACCAAAGGAAAAAAAAAAAGAGAATCCAGCACACCAAACGAATTTTGTGGGGAAGGTGGTATTTCTGGTTCACAACTCCAGGCACAAGCTTGCTGCCTTTTATAAGCTTTATTACCAATACCTCCTACACCTCTAACTTCACTCTGTGTCCCCATGGCAAACCAATCCAAACCTGTGTCTCCTGACTGGGCTCCAATAAAAGCATAATGATGCATAATGTAAGTATTACAAGGATAGCAGCATTAAGTGCTGAGAGCTCTGCACCCACTGAGACACCTGAGAGCAGGTGAAACGTGCTGTGAGAGGCTCACAAGGGACCCTCTGCACATCTGAGCAAACAGCCTCCAAGGAGGGATGTCTCTGCAGGATCAGGTGAGTAACAATCCTAAAGTTCTCTCTTAGTTACAGAAATATGGAGCTGTATTGGCTGCAGATATAACCAGAGCCTGGTGGGAAATTCTGGGAAGGCAAATGTGAACATCCTGTTTCACTGCAGTGGAACGCTAACTCACTTTTCCCTGCACACTGCCATTCCTCAGACAGGGACTTCACCACTGTGCACTTTGTGCTGGCCTGGAGGGACTTCTGCCTATACCAAAACATCACCCAGACCACTAAGAGTTAACAGAAAATGTACAAAAGAGAACAATCACACATTGTCACAGGAGATGAAATTAAATATCCCAACAGACATTCCTGTTCATGTGACATTCTGGCCAACAGCCTCCCCAGATACTACAGCGATAACAATACAACTGCTTTCATTACTAATGCTAATTCAACGGGAATTTAACGGAGTAAGTAGTTTAAATTAGCATTTTCTTTTAGGAATTCTGGGCTGGCAGTAGTAACATCTGTCTTTCTGAAGTGACAACAGAGAGCTTAAACTTCAGGTCTGCCTGCTCTGCAACATGAGGCATTGCATTACTAACCCGGACCTAGGTAATCACTCTCCTGCCAGCCTTAGTGAGTTTTTAGCTTCCTAAGAGTGCTTCGAACTAATGAGCACAGGTAGCACGAGTGCAGTGCAAGAGGCTGGGCCCTAGACCTGCTCTCTTGTGCTGCCACATCCAGGCAGTGCCCTGGGCCCCACTCTGGGTACATTCTAAGGTGCAATTCTGGCATGGACCTTGAACTAGTTCTTACTCATGTGCCAGTGACTGCTCCCAAACCCAGCCCTGGGCTCCCAGGGTAATTGGCAGTGGCACAGCCTGGCTGCATCAGCAGCTGCCGTGCTGCACCAACTCCAGTTTCTTCCTTGCTTTGCCCATTTCAGCATCGGGAGCACTTGTCCTTCAACACAGGCTCCCAGAGGGCTCACTGACTCCCATGGAAAGCATGCTCCACATATGGAGAGCTTTCTGTGGGAGGATGAAGCTAAGGTCCCAGGAACACCTGCGCTGGGTCTGTAGTTAACACTTCATGCTCTCTTTTTTTTCCCCCTATAAAGTATTTATTTTCTGAAATCCTTTTAGAATTGGGTCATTAACACTGCGTTTCTGATTTTACACAGAAGCTGCTTTTTGAAGATATTTTGCAGCATAAATTCTGCACAACTTATTCCATATATGCTTTTTACTTTCAAAAGCATTCCTCTCAGCCACACTATGCATTTTTGAGTAGGAATTACCTACTTTAGAATAGATTACAATTCGATGTTCAAAATTTCCATCTTTCATTCCTTTGCAACTGTGAAAGAGTTAATCTCACATCTTAATGGGAGTTTGCCCTTAATAAGAAAGCATTAAAACAAGCCAACAATAATAAGCTAAATGAAGGCCATTCTTTTGCCTTCTGTCAATATTTTCATAGCGACAAATAGATCAAACACAAGATATTTTGTAAGGTTCTCCTCCCACCCCCCACCCCCCAACCCCCTTTGTAAATTATAAATGCTTTGGTATATTTAATTTCAAAATGAGTTCTCTGTGGATCAGGCTAACACAACAGATTAAGAAAACCTTCCCAAACCCTGCTGCATTTTAGATGGAAAAGTACAAAAAATGCTCTTTTGCCATTTCCCCCTGCTCCTTTTCCGACTGTTCCTCTTTCCCCTACACCAAAGGATCAAGTTGTCAATGCTAATCAAAAGTTTCTTAGTCCTGTTCTGAGGCTCAAAAACACTGTAATACATATTTTTTCTAAATAAAGGAAGGATTTTAGGCTATACTCAGAGGAAAATACTCAAATGACTATATATTTGCTACACCACACGAATATAGCTGGTGTATTTAGAGACAGAAAGATCCCCCCTGCAAGATGAAAAGCAAAGGGAATACGTGTGTTTGTGACAGTCTGCATAAGTACTGCTTGGTGTCTGTTTGTGAGAGACCCAACGGACTGTTACTCTTCTATTTGTACCAGTTTTAAACCTTCCTAAGCAAGGTCAGGAGACAATTATGCCCAGTGAGAGGTGTTTGTAAGACCTGACAAACTTTTCCATGCAAGGGCATTGACCAGACTCTGGAAATACTCCTTTGCAATTCTTGCTTGTCATAGTGGATTTAATTTGCAGACTTGAATGTCCTTTCTCCTGTCCTTCTGTCCTTACTGGTTACACAATACCAAGGGCTCCTCAGTGAAATGTGAGCACAGCTGCTCACAGCTGCTTTAACACATGGACACCAGCCTGGTTACCAGAACAGGTTGGGACTTGGTTCACTGCCCCACTAAATCTGTCTAATGGTAAGTCCTGTTCCTGGAAAAAGCTTCTGTAGGAACTGCAAGCTCTGGTCCAGCTGTGGGCAGATGTGAGGGCAGCAGTGGCAGGGGTGGCAGCGAGAGCCCTGTGGAAATGGCTGCACCAGAAGCCATTCTGCCCAGTGCAGAAGGGCCCTGCCTCCCTCCTCCTGCAGCTGGACCAGAGAATGGAGGCCTACAACCAGAAGCACAAGCGACAAAACAAGCTCTCTGTTAGATAAATCACCAAGTCTGCCAGCTGGCCTAGGCAGCTGTGGTGTCCCGCCCCTCAGAACGCCACAGAAGCAGCCTGGGATCACCACTACCATAGGTGCTGGGTGCTACACTTGGCCCTCATCCAGAAAGAAAGTATCCCCTCTAAACATTTTGCAAGGGTGGTAAAAGTAGTGACAAATTACTTGCAAATGGCACTGTAAGATTTACCAATCTCTTTGGAGACAAAGGCCAGCACGCAGCACGAACAGGCGAAGGCTTGGGGAAGCAAAAGCTCCAGTGCAGGTCCAAAAATCTGTGAATTTCAGCTTCAGCATGGATGTGGTTTTGGTTACTTACCACATATTTGAAACAATTGAAGTGGGTTTTTTCTGTGTTTACTTTGGAGCTAGCTATTTTTAAGGTCACAGTCCCTGCTAAAGGAGGAAGCTGTGTCTCTGAGGTATTGGGAATTAAACAGAGGAAAGAAAAAGGCACAGAGAAAGTAGCTGTCTTACAGAGAGAACTCAAATATTTTGTTTCCTTCCTTGTTCAGTCTGTAGTCCAAAAAGAACTTTACAGTAAACACTAACCCATTTTTTTTAAAAAAATTAACATCATTCTGAATTCATGGGAATTCTATTTTAACTCCTGGAATTCCTTTTTGATAAACTGCAATATAAAGGGACATTCCCATTGCAGATTTCCACTTGGCTTTTACAGTCTCAGATCATAGGCTGACCACTCCCCTGTCTGTGGTGACGTGGTGGCACCTATATCCAGTCAAGTCTTTTGTGCAGGCAGTTTTCAGACCTGGAGATACAGATGAAGAGGTGGAGGGGAGGCAGCAGATATTTTGAGAGCCTTGGAAAAGTCAATCAAGACAGAAATCAGACACTGCAGAGGGCACATATTGTGCTGTGACCACAGACTTTTGTGCCAGGAACCAGAGGAAACCAGTGCCAAAGGGATGGTGCAGGAAAGGACGGAGCGAGTGGACAGAAAGGCTGCAAAGACAAGCAAGCAACTCCACCCCAGGGAAGAGCAGGACCCACTGCTATCAGATTGTAGCCTGCCCTGTCCCTGGTCCAGGAGGCGCCACAGCAGAGCTACGCTCTGTATCTGACACCAGGAATTAACTCTGGAGCCTTAGGTCTTAAATAATGCAGAGAAGGATCAAAGCCTGCAGCTTTATGAAAAGAGGCTTCTTTCATAACTTAATTGTTCATTTGCAAAATACCAATGTTATTTATTTACGTAACTATGACCTTTTTAGATGCACTGGTAATGTAAATGCTCATGTGTGGTTATCCAAAGAAAATCATGATAATAAAATACTAATACCTTAGATCAGGAGTTGCCCAATTAACTTTGCTGGGATATTATACAAAAATGGATCTGCACTGTACCCCTTTGAGGCAGGGGTTACTGCTGTTTCCAATTCTGTCCCAGACTGTGCTTGCACAAGGCAAATGCACTTGGAGCCATTTTGCAGATGCTTTTTTCTCATGCAAGTATCACGAGAAATACACCAAGATTTTGGGAATCCCTCATCTAGCTGTCCTCTGCTGTTCTTGTCATTTCCTAGATTATGGTGGATGCCTGTTCCTCCAACTCTAGTGCCAAGAAAAATTATTTTGAGGTGCAGAAGATGTCTTCCATGGCTCTAATTAAACAGATCAAACACGTACAGGCAGGGAACACCATGTGCACATCAGTTCAGAGGACATGTAGTGTCAACTAGAATTGGAACAGTTTCACTTGAACAACATCAAGAAGGCCAGAAAGTAAAGGAAGACTCTTCCATGCCTTGACAGTGGTACAAGACTGGACATCATCTGTTCCCTATGTAGATGTCAGCAGCAAGATACAATGATTAAGGGAACGTCATTAGTATCTACTTATTACTTGGGCTAAACTGGGATAAAGAACAGCAGTTCTTGAATAGAAGATAATAAACTCTGGGGAGAAAAAGAGGGCTAGGGGAGGTATATACAAGAGTTCTATAAGTGGAAAAATAAGATTTTATATGAATTACTACTTCAAAAAAGACGTGCTCTGTCTCACACTCAAGTATTACAGAAAGGATACAGCTTCTGTTTCAGTTGTTTCTCAAATCTGGGACATTAATAAAAATGGGACAGGAGCCCACGACAATATAAAATAATTTTCTCTCCAGAAATTGTCTTTTAGATACAATCTACCTTTAGGTGATAGCTACAAGTTCATATGGAGCTCACCTGAGTAGGGTACACCCCTGTATTTACTTTCCAGTGACACCAAAGAGCTATGCAGCCTTTTTTTTTAATCACCTGCACACATAATCTATAACACACGTGTGTTAATGTAAGAAAACAAAAATACACACCAGAGGTGACTGCTACTGGTGGGAAAATGTGTGACCTCTCAATCCCAAGGAAACATGTTAGTAGGCTTTAATAAAGTCAAGCAATATTGTTAGCTGTATTAGCACTACTAAACAGTCCTCTAGGTATAAAAGAAGCATGCATGCAGAATGACAGCATCAGTATATTTAAGAACTAATAGTATTACAGCCATATGGTTACCACATTAAAAACCAAGCTTTCAAGGGTTAAAGAAAGAGATGAAAAGCCTGTAAACCATATTTACATAGTGAATACAGAAGAGTTATATTTGTGTTTTGGGACTTGTTTTATTTATTTTCTGCTGCAATCAATACATATTTTGGAAAGCAATGCAAAACTTCTCAAGCAGATGATATTCTTCAGTGTTGTTTGACTAAGAGAATATTCCTCTTGACATGCTGAGGTAATGCAGGCTTACCAAGAAAGATGTTCTAACTGAAACAGGTGAATTAGTAACTCTGAAAGAAGGTGGAAGTTGCACAGATAGGAAGAGCCCTGTGTTACACTTGACCAAAACCAGAATGCCACGCTGAGGGACTGTGGAGTTTTCCACAAGTTTAGGCTGTGGCAGGATGTTCTAAGCCTTCCTTGCATGGAGGTTTGATCTTCTAACCCTCTGAAGGAAGAAACACTTTCCAAAATGTGAACAGCCTACTGTGCTTTTTAGCAGTGTTTCTTAAAAGCACATGTACTATTTTGAAAAACAAACCAGTGGGAGATTGCAAGTCAGAATTATAATTTAATAGGAAAATTAAAATAAATGCAATAATACAAGGAAAATGACAGAGTTGGATACAACTTGACACAAGAGCAGAAAAAGTATCTGTTACCACGAATGATCACTTTCTCAACTACTTAATGTACATTATGCGACTTACCAAAATACTTCTGGTTTTGAGTCATACTACATCAAGTCTCCCTTGTTGACTTTGACATCATATCTGGAACAGCCAATGGTTAGCAGATTCTCATTTGCATGTTATCAGTGAAACTGAAATAAAGAACAGAATTTTACTCAGAATTACCGTTATTCTCCATGCTTCAAGGAACACAAGCACTGTCAAACTTCAGTACTGACGTATTTGAAAATCCCAGTGAGCTGTCAAAGACAATACCCAGCTCATCAGAAGCCAGTACCAAATGATTCCACACAAGATGGACCTAAGTGAAGGCAAGTTTAAAATAAGGTATCATCTATGAAATCTTGTAACCTGTAACACTTACTGTTCAGCTGGCACCCAACAGTAAGTCTGGAGTTTGTTTTTAGCAGCATGCTGTTCAAAATATCATCATTGCTTTAAAAAACTGGAAAATTTTCTATATATGATTCTCGAGATTTTCACTGTGACCATTATGAAAGAATGCCACATTTGTATTTATGAACAGCATGGCTCATGCACCTTCATACTGACTGCAATATGTTACTAAAAGCAAATATCTTCAACTTTTTGTAGCTGAACCTTGTCAGAGTGCAATGCAGGAACCCAAAGTACCCATCTCATTTAACTCCATGGCCTTGATTTCATACATTCATAATCTATCTGATCACTATTTCTACCGAAATCAAAAAGAGTCCATATGAGCTGATAATGGAATAACGAATCTCTGTCACTGCATGGCAATGTCAGAGATAGAGAACACAGCACTCTGGTGGGCTCTGCAACAGTTGTGTAACTGATACCTTGGCGTTTTCAACACTGACTGTTCTCAGCTGCCATAACGTCCAACAAATTATATGATGCAAAAAAATCGTGCTGCACTGAATGCAAGAAACAAACTTGTGGGAAAACATCATCTACCTGTTACACTATGCTTTGTTATCTGGGAACAACCCCAAACTGCCCCTCAGGACTGTTGAAAGGTTGTACCAAAGTTTTTCAGAGCATTCAAGATTACATCACTGAGCTGCAAAATCCCATTGTGGACGTAATAATGTTTGATATATCTGGAATTTCTGCAAGCATCCCGGTAACAAAAGCAAGAACACATCATCTTCCTCTGCTAGGAAGTTGCTGACAAGGTAGCTTTAGCTTCAAGAAGCCAGGACCACTCTTATTAAGTAGGACACATTATAATTATGGTCTTTTCTGTCATCCTCAGGTCTGACAACACAAGTATCTAACCTGCAAATTGTCACTGGCAAAATATCTTTTAATTCAGAAGGAAAGCACACCCATAATGGAATCTGAATTGCACTTTACTGCTTCTAAAACTTCACAATGATTCCAAGAAGAGATGGGCCTCCATTTTGGTAAGCAAGTACCAGCTTTTTAACTTATTGTCAGCCTGCAGCAGCTGCTGCATTATTCACATGTTCTTTCACCTTGCCCAAGGTGAGGCTCATTATTCTGTAAGGATTAAAGGAGTTTTTATGTGGCTTGCTAGGAGCCAGGTAGGGGTCAGTCTCTTCTCCCAAGTAACAAGCGACAAGACAAGAGGAAACAGCCTCAAGTTGTTGTCAGGTTTAGGCTGGATAACAGGAAAAATTTCTTCATGGAAAGGACTGTCAAACATTGGAACATGCTGCTTGGGGTAGTGGTGGAGTCAACATCCCTGAAAGGATTTAAAAGATGTGTAGATGGGGACATGTTCTAGTGGTTGCCTTGGCAGTGTTTGGTTAATGGCTGGACTTGATACGTCTTTTCCAACCTAAAGGATTCTATGATTCTATAACACTATAGCAACAAAATATAACTTTTTTTATATTCCTGAATTTCTAATGACATAAAGTGGTATTAATAAAATACTCTTTAGGGCAAGCTAGGGCAAGTATTCGCCAAAACACCAGAAAAAATATGTTCTGACACAGCTTAAAATATATTAAAACCATTCAAAATTCACCTGGTTCTATCCCTCAAGTCCAAGGGAGCAAACCAGGAGGAAAGGTTCTCAGGTATAATTCATGATGCAGCTTTCAGCGAGCACCTGCCACTGCAGACACTGAAGAGGCACAGCCCTTGTTACTCCTCAAAGCACTGCATGGAGAATGCACAGAGGAATGGAAGAATCACACCCCAGGATGTCTGTGTACCTAAGCAGCCTTGCCCCAAGCAGAGAGGGGGATGAGGAGAACCCTTGCTTGGGCTTTGACAGTTGTGATAACACTCATGGTGTGGCTACAAAGAGCAAAACTCTCCACAGGATGCTCTACTGTGATTTAATCTTTAAGGGAGGAGTAGTATTTAATCTTGCTAATGACATTTTCTAGAAACTGCTTCAGAGACATTCTTTCCTGTGAGAGACTGAAATGTTAAGGGTTAATGACTCTACAGATGGGCCATTTGCCAAAGCAGCAGGTGCTTTGCTGAGCCCCCCAGGCAAAGCAGAGGAGAGGTTTTGGGTGTGTGGTGGGAAAACCTCTGGTCTGCAGAAGCCACCCAGGGGCAGAGGTGGTGAGCACCCACCACCGGAGGGTGACCACGAGAAACCGACCTTTGTTTAGCAACAAGCTGGTTTTGAGCCAGATAAGGGAAGAGGTCAACAAGAAGCAGATCCTGTGAGACGGAATAGTGTTTTTGATCACGGCAATGTTCTCCCTTACACGAGCAGCTCAGGTGTAAAACTCCACCTGACCCTGAGGAAGTACCAGGACATTCACACAGAGGTCTCAGAGTTTCCATCTGTTCTGATGGGGCATAACTGGCTCAACTGCACTGGCGTGACAGGCAGGGTCATGTCTCAGAGGGTGTCATAAACCATCAAAGATCCCTGAAACGTCCCTAGACTCATTTCTGGGGTCTTCCACCAGAGAACTGTGCGTGATCCACAGTGTTGTATCACACAGTGTAACACCTCCCATGCCCCCAGGGGAGGTACCTGGGCATTCCCACCTGAACCTGAACACTGAACCCACTGAACTTTGTGTTTCATGGATCAAGACTGAGACCATCACCTCAACCAACAGACACCGAAATTGCAACAATCAAGTCTTGTCACTGGATCCATGGGTGGTGATCTTTCCACCATCTACTCTTATCCTTTCTTCTTCTTTCTTTCTTTTCCTTACATGTTTTCTTAAGTGAGATCTAACCAAAACAGCTACATACTTTCTTTCCATTGCAACCAAATAGTTCTAAAATAAAGCTGCTCTCTCTCTCTCTCTCTCAAAACAGTGTCATTTCACTCTAATCCACCCCAAAGGATCTATTAACAAGAACCTCAGCTACCCCACCTTCAGGGGTGGATCATAACATTTCCCTCATCAAAATTATTTTTATTGTCACCAGTACAAATTAGGCTTCCAAGTCTTCTTACACACACAGTGTCAGTTTGAAGTGATCTAAATCTATTTTCTTTCCTTCAGAGATTTTTTTTTCTACAATGGATTTTTGTAAATCCGTATTCTAAACCTTACTCTATTATTTTAAATAATAATTAGTAGTTTTAAAGACAAGGTAAAATAAAATATAGTAAATTATAACAACTTCCTAAATTATAAATAACAAATTAAAAAGAAAACCAATACTCAGCTTCCACTGTCAAACCTATCGCTTCAAACTGCTCTGCTTCCATAAGGAAATTAAAGTTTTATGCCACCGGTACTGGGAATCCAATAGGAGCCTGATCCTTTGCACATGAAATGCCTTCCTTTGCCTTAAATCTCAAAGCTAGCTCCGTTCTGGTTCTCTTCTTCCCATTCCATCTGTGCATGAAGGATTCCTTTCCACTTTCCTTGGCCCATTATAACAGAGACATATTTAACTATGCACATACATATCCATAAAATAAATAACATGTTCTTCATTTTTATCCTCTGAAACATGAATTAAGGAATTGTCTTTGGTGACAGTCTGCTCTCTTGTCTGTGCATTGCCAGCAAAAGAATAACAACACTCAATGGATTTCAATCAAGAATTAACAAGAGGAATGAAAAATATTTTATGCAGTTCCTTATCTTCATACGCACAACTAAACGAGGCATATCTTCTCATATTCATGCAGAGAGA
Organism: Orthonyx spaldingii; assembly: GCA_013397795.1. Lineage (NCBI taxonomy): Eukaryota > Metazoa > Chordata > Aves > Passeriformes > Orthonychidae > Orthonyx > Orthonyx spaldingii. Next base: position 185,865 of record VZTJ01005471.1, read on the forward strand.
CACAGTTTTCATACAATTATAAATAATCACTGAGAGCATCAGCACAGTAAAAAGTGGGGAACAAACACATAAAAAACCCTTCTGGTTTTTTTTATTTATCACTATTTCACAGCACTTTTTCCTATTGTAAGTCAACCAGTTTGACATTGCTGAAAGAAACCTTGTCCAACAACAGCAAGAAGAAAAAAAGAAGCCTTGGAATTATGTTCTTCAATAAACTAAAACCAAACCAAAATAGGGCTCAATATTCACATGACACTAGGATTTTTATTTCCCAGATTTTACTGTGGAAAAAAGGCAAGCTAAGCACCCCCTTTGGCTCTCCCATTTTGCTAATTCCTCATTAGTGTGTGTACTTACAAAAGACTTCATCTGAATTCCAGTTTAACCTCTCCCTTGACTATCCTGAAGACATTCTGTTTAAACACGTTCTCATTTTGTTCTAGTCATGTTATGCATTTCTTCCCTGAAGTGCAGTGTATTGTCCTGAGAGGGTAATACAGGTAACATTTAATACCTAATTGTAAAGTAATAGTAGCATTTATCAACCTTGAGTTCCACTGGCACTACTAATTCTCACAACATATACCCACATAGCTGAGGCCACAAGCTCTGGGACTCCAAAATCCATTTTTGGGTCTGGCAGCAGAGAAGGAGGAAAGAGAAGTCCGTTTGCATGAAGACTGGTGACTAAACCAAATCCTGGTTCTGACAGATGCCCTTAGAATTTTCTCTCACTCTCCCTAAAACACAGCGTTTGTGCAATCACAAGGAAGCAAGAAAAACAAAGGCTCCACAAGACATATCTGAATTTCCCTTTCAGTGGCAGCTCATTTTCCATTTGTAGTTTTGCACTTAACATTCATTAATTCAACAACAAAACAGTGGATGATACACAAAGTCTATGGAGAAGTCTTTAATTTCAGTTCCCTTTGTGTTATTGTTGATAAATATATCCTCAGATTAGACACACTAGACACAAACAGCTCTGCATCTGGCTACAAGGATGTAGGTGAAATATGTAAACTAAACAATGTACAAACTAATACATATCACGAATGCAGGTATAACCTTAAAACCCACAACTTCTGTCTAAAATGCACAGGATTTCACTTTACAAAAAGATCACCACCTTTGCTAGTGAATACACTGCTTTCACATGAAGTATTGCTGCATTTTTCAGACTCGTGGAACCAAGTGGCTGCTTTGCCACATGCACTCTAACAAATACCGTTTCGGCAAGTGTCACTGGAGGAACCTTCATGTTAAACGGCTTACTGGAGGTCTGACACCCCCAAAAAAAAGACCTAAGAAAGCCTTCCTATAGTTGAACACGTATTTGTTTCAAATATTAATATGACACTCCAGAACAGTGCGACATTTATGAACATCTGAAAATGTTCTGGCCGTGTGAAAACACTATGTCTGCATTCCATACTTTTAAATTTTATTTTACTTTCAATTTTAATTATCAAAGCAGATAAAAGTTTAAATATTGAAGGATCTAAGCATAAATTCATTAAACTTGTAAGCTTATTTATGTAAGCAGAGAAAAACAGAAAACTAAAAACAACTGCAAAATATTTTCAGTAATCAAAATGAAGTAACTGACATTAAGTAGTGAAGGGAAATCTGTATTTTGTTTTAATATGCAATTTTAATATAACACCTACTTAGGGTGGCATTTGAGAGCTCACATAAATATTTTAACATTCTAAATTGCATCTTTACTGAACTGTACTTAATCACATTTATTATGGTAATTTTCACTGAAACAGAAACCTGGTAAACATACATTTAATCCCAGTACCTTAAAGCAGTAACAGAGCTGTACCTTTGCCTGCACTCTATGTCCATCTTCACTGTGCCCAGGACTATTTGCAAGTGGAAATGACTCCTTAAGCTATAAATGCACAGTAAGATACATAACTGGCTGCATGACTGAAATGGCTTCCGGAAGGAGGAGGCACAATCTGAACTGTCACCTCCAACTCTGTTTCTCAGTGACACGGAGGCAGACTCCCACAAATAGCTGGAAAGTTATATTAAGAGGTTGTGTGATGTCCTGCCAGGGTCTTTACTAGGCTTCTAGAGTACAAAGGTCATATATTGTTTATTTATAGATAAGGAGGATACTGCACAAACCATGAAGCTTAGGGAAGCTTGTGCTTCTAACCTAAATAATTCTGCGAAATAATGCAAGATACACATTTTGAGAAATTAATTAAAAAGTGTCCCCTTTAACTAACATACAGTTTTGATTTGAGAAGAAAAGATGCATGTCTAAATCTTGCTCAGCTGGGGCAGAACTTACCTTGACTTAGATTTAAAAGAAATTTACAGGAGATTCCTCCTTGTTTAGATAGACTGAGCAGTGTGGTGATGAGGATTCCTCTTACAAGGTACTTGCAGAGCATTTAGCACAGCTGTATCTTTTGTCTCTACACACAAAACTACTTTCTCCTCTGCATGTGATGGTTGGACTCGATGATCCTAGAGGTCTTTTCCAACCTAAACAATTCCACGATTTGCACAGTAACTGTAGATGTTGTAAGTACAATGCTGTGTGTCTACCCTTGGCTGTAGGGCTTGGTTAAGGTTTGATTCTCACCCCAGTCCTGCCTATCACTTGGTCAAATCACTTCTGCCTTGCATCTGCTCCCCTGGGACCAGGTAGTAGAGAGCTAATGTTTGCCAGACAGCTGTTGTGTGCCTTAATTATCTCCACAAAGGGAAACAGAATTACTGCAAATTCTCGTCCAAGGACATTAAATGCATGCAGTGTCTGTCCGTAACATCAGCAAATCAGTCAGTATTTTGAGTGCATACAAACACAAGTTGTTCTCTAACAAATAAACCAAATAAACATTCTTTTTCCTCTTTTCAGTTAAAGAAAGGACTAAAGTAGCCCCCAGTCCTGTAGTGAACCCTGCTTTACCTTTCACTCCTCACTTATTAACAGGCTGAAAAACAAAAGCATATTGTGCCTCCCTCTCCAGACACTGTCTTTATTTGAACATTTCTGATTTTCAAACCTGACAGAGCCTTTAGCACGACATAATAGGCAACCTGAATGTCAGTCCCAAGAGTCAGAAGAACACTCCATTTTAACCCATCCGAAATGCAGCAAACAGCTTTAAGAAAGAAAATGAACCGAAAGAATTACTTCAGTATTCCGTGTTAAGACACTTCTACTGTACCAGTCTGAAACATGGGTGTACACTTGACATATGTGGCCTCTGGAAGATGTATTAAGTCACGGAGTTTAGAAGTTCAGATTCATGCTTTTTCCTTAGGCTGCATTTAATTTGATTACAAACAGCATTTTCCTAATTCGCTTCAGAAATTAACTGATTTCTTACCTTACCTGAAAAATACAGCTAATGAGGATATTCCTAAGGCAGTGAAGCTGTTAATTGCTGGTCACTCCTGTCCCACAGTGGTGAGATTATGGTTGCCTGTGATGATGGGCAGCACCATTTTCTCAGTCTATTGACCCTCACAATTTCCTTCCAATTTCTGCTTGACAGCAACACCTGTTGGAAAATAATTCCCATTTTTTTACTGTTTCCAGCATCTCAAGCTACTTCTCACATTGCTTTTGATGGGTTGCATTTTTCACTGCCATCAATGCACTGTCCATGGCATTTTCTTCCTACACCTGCTATCCTGCTGCCTTCATTCTTCTCCACCCTAATGATGACTTTTCATTCGTTCAGTTTCCTTCCCCTTTACCCTCTGACTATCAAGAATACTTATGAAAACCCAGAAGGATGTTTTGTTTAGACACTGGGTTAAATGTGAGCATTCATGGTTATTTCCTGCACTGAAACAGATTTTCAAAACAGTTTCTCTATTTTCCACTGCTAGTGATACCACTGGTGTCAGATTTTCAAGGGAGCACAGTATCAACCTGTCCCTGCTCCAATTCTTATGATCAGATATTTGGAATAGTTTAGGGCCAATACAGCTGAGCATTTCTCAAAGTCCAGTCTTCTCTCCTGCAGTCTATATAGGACTTCAGAATTTTTGACATTGTGACCCTAATCTTTCAGTGCCCCATTATATCATATAAAAAAGAAGGGTCTTCTCCCAAGCTTTATCCTTGCATAAGGAATTTAGGATATATGTGGATCAAATACTGTACTATGCACAGCTTGTCTTGAATTTTAACCTGGAGCTCTACTCATTTAGAAATACCACTATTATGTAATAAAATGTCATGCATTATATTTATCGTATTTTGCCAAAAGAGAAGATTTGACTATTAAGACAGCTCAGTTTCAGTGGAGTAAGATGTGCAAAGTCCATTTGCATTAAGAAACCTTTTCAAAATGAAATCTAGTAAGGAAAAATTCCCACAGACAGCAAGACCCTACATCAATCTAGTTAAAATCAGTCTTTCAATGATCATGAATTTGTATGTTTGTTTGGCTGGTCATTAGATTTTGCAGGAATAATCTATTTAGTCTACAAAACCTGGTGAGCACATTGCAATTTTAATACTTTTCTCTTACCACTGTTTTCCATTTGAAGCCCTTACTGTGTTTTTATTCCATAGAAAGTGCTATGAAGAGGAAACCACGTCTGCAGACACAGCGGTTCAGGCAGCTGAAGTTATGAGGTATTTATTAGCCCATCCTAAGGAGATCTTGTGTCCCAATATGTAACAGAGTGATGATCTATGTTCTTCCTGTCTTGTTTAGATGTCAGGGTTCCTTATGCACCTTTACCTCTCTCTTCCCATTACTTCTGTCTACCATTCATCCCTCTTACCACTGGCAAGCAGAAACATCCCAGAACATGTTGATCTCAATAAGCTCCCAATTAGAATCAGGGCTCTGCACAAAATGAACATTACCCAACACAGGACAGCAAAGCCAAAAGCATATGGTGTTTATCCAGCAAAAAAAACCAACCCTACCATAAGTATTGCAACAGGATTAAATTTTACAAATAGAGAGATACTTCTAGAGTAACATCCAGAGTCAGCACCCCAGCACAAGTCAGTCAGAAATGTGCAGAGGAGTTAAATGCACGCTCGAATGCTTCATTAAGTGGAACCCATCAGGAGCTTTTCTGCTATTACCAAATATGTCCACACCTAAAACTGATATGGCAGATAAGACTTAACCTTTCTTGAAGCACAGACCCATTAGGTTACCAGTTATTTCGCTCACACGGCAACCTGGTCCTGGATTACTTTACTGTGCTCTATCCACCACACTAACCTAACATGAATTACATTTCAAAAATACAATCTTAAAAATCCTTCCAGTTTCACTGTCAGATTCCATAAGGCATCCTTCCATCTCCAAATAGCATGAGGTAGTTTCAAAACAAACAAAAACAAAGTGGCTCTTCACAACAGGTGTGTTATGCTGTGGGACTACTTGCGAGGGAGGCTGCAAGGCTCAGAGGGAGGTCGGGCAAGTTTACAGAACAAAAATCCACTTCAGTTGCTAATGAGAAAGAAACTATGCCTGGCTGCATGTTTCTCTGGGGTGGGAGAGCACCAAGAGATCACTTAGCTGAAATACGATCTACAATTTCCTTGTCCTTACACACTTCCTTAGGCATTTGGGTTTGGACTGGGCTGAGGACAGGTGCCAGCCTGAGCAGCTGGACAGTCCTTCTGCTGCAGGATGAGTCCCAGCACTAAGCTCAGATGTTCCAGCCCTTCCTGAAGGGAACTCTGGCTCCGTGCACACTGCTGTGGAGCGAGTGATCAGCAATAATCAAACAAAATGCACAGTATCACACACTGAGTCTTAATGAAATCCAGTTTCAGCCCACTGGCTCAAATTGAGCAAAAAAGTTTCACAATTTTTTAACTTTACCGTTTTAAGGAAAAAATGACCCATTTTTGCAGTTCCACCCAAAACTAAATAGCTCCAGATACAGTTAAAGAATAATAGAGGTTTTGTGAATTTTTAATGCAGTTCACTTTTATACTCCAAATTAAATTTCATACATCCAACCAAATCAAAACTGCTCTACTGATTACCTCAAGTTCTACCGATCCATTACCAACTGTAATGACTTTTAATTCAACCTGTCTACCTGCACTGATGAGTCCTTAGTATTCTTAGCTAAGTCACGGAGTAAAAATGATTGAATCTGTGAGAAACACAAATCTGCCTCTTCCCCACTCCTATTTATTCCTATCAGAATCAGATGTAAGAAGAAATTCGAGCAGGAAAGTTTTTTTCAAGAGGCTGCCAACTGATTCTGCAGATTCAGCTAAAGAACAGACTTCTGTGCATTTCTGCAAACAGATTCTCCTCATCTGTCTGTACAGGACACGAGAACAAAATTAGAAAAGGGGCAGGGGCCATGACTACAGTAACACAGAACTTCACAGATCTGTACAGGCCTTTGAGCAGCCGAGGTCTCATTTTTTTCATCTTTTAGGTGAGAATTTTAAGATACTGAATCTTGAAATGGATTATTATTTTGCCAACTGAAATTTCACCCAAACACACTTGGCAATCAATTCCACCAATTATAATCCATAAGCAGTGCCTTGGCTGCAGCCTAGGATGAAGGAGGTAGTTACCTGGAAACATGCTTTCAGTTTCAGGGACGAAAAGCAAATCTTAAGGTTCTTTAAAAAACTGTTTAGATTGAAAGCGAAAATTCTGCCTCCTGTCTTTATTCTAAGCAATATAGCAGTTTTCTTAAACTGCTGGAAAGTGCCCTGCATTACCAACACTGAAAGCAGGCTAATATGATTTAACTAGGTGAGATTACCCTTGGAGTGTGTGGTCTCCATGTACTGTTGCAGGCTCAGGGTCATCCTAACTGTTGTGCCTTTGTTTTTCTAAGTGTAGGGAGAGAAAAATCTAGCCCCTCTGAGGTCTGGGATCTAACCCATCTTTGTATCATTTTTTACACTGATTTTCCTGTGGCTTAAATCAATCTTCCCACTATGCACATGAGGCTACTGGGATGTGTCCTGTGAACTCCCTCCTTTTCCCCTAGCAGACTTCTGCCTGATGATCTCATTCTCCACTCATATCTTCTCATCCCATCTGTGGGCCGATAACTCATAAATCTGCCCCTTCTTTCATGGCCTGTCTCATTTCATCTCATCCTGTCTCACGTCTCTTCTTGGGTGTTTTGTTGTCCATTATGAGTCACTATAACTCAGACTTAATTCATACCTGAAACCCTCTTCTCTCGCCACATTACTGTTCAATAAATGCTAATTAGGTCCAATGAATGTCCTGCCTCCAGAAAAAAGAAAAAAAAAAGGGGGGGGGGGAACCCCCAATCCATGTTTTTGAACATTATCAAGGAAACCAAACTTACAGACCACAAGGTCAGGAACTTTAAAAATGAAGGCTGCCCTTAATTTTTTTTTTCCCTCCTCGGTGTCATTATTGCATTTAGATTTTACAGTTGACATTCAACTAACCACTCCTGCCTAGTCTTCATTTTGCACCAGGAGCTGCTCATGTCTGGGCTGTGTAGTGGGTGCAAAGCCACAGCTTTGAAACCAAGGCATGCAAACTTCCCCATCAACTTACCAGCACCCTGACATCACAGTCTCCACTCAGGGCAGAACCAGAATTCAAAACAAGGAACCCACACTCCTGCAGTGTCTGGAGCCATTGCCTTGGTTACCAGACCCAGCAAACATCACATTCTCTATTTGTTATTTGACAGTAATTCTTCCTGTGCTCAATGCAGAGTGTTTTGGGATGAGAAGAACCAGGGTTCTGAGAGTTTTGCAAAGTTTTATAATTAGAAAAAGTTCCTTTTAAAACACCATCATCTTCTAGAAATACTGTGATAAAATACTGACTTCAAGTTTCTCAGGTACCAAAATTAAACAAAATTCGTGAAATGGAAGCATTCCTTCTTTGAAAACAGAACCAAATTAAAATCTGCATCTCTCAAATACAGCAACACTTGTCAGTAGCTTTGTTATACCTGTAATTTGTTTAGAAAATAGTGTATCAGGGTAGTGTTGGAAACATGAAATATTTGCTAAAAGCATTAAGTACATTTTTTTCCCCAAAGAAGAAAAAAAATTTCCTTTCTAAAATAGCTTGTTACTCATAGTTACCCAAATCATATAGAGTCTGAAATTTTTAAGAGGAAAATCTGACTTTTAGAGTTTTCTTATTTTGAGGAACGATCACAACCTGAAATTCAAAGTCTATTTTGCCCATAACAATGAGTTTTCAGAACATTAAGGAAGGTCAGTAATTCTTATCTAAAATACTGGATGTTTGATTTGACCACCACCTTCGGATACAGAATGAGTCCATAATTTCAGCTTATAGTATATTCTCAGGTACTATTCTTCCTATCCATTGTCTGTAAATTTCTGTAAGGCTTCTTTCTCCAGTCTTGAAGCGATAATTTATTTGAAGGAACTGCATTAACTTAGTGGTGAAACATTTTTTAATCTCAAACGTACTTATTTTCAAAAGGATTAAAAGTTTAAATTATTTAGATACAATTAATCTTCTTACAAGGAAACAGTATCAGTCTTCAAAGTTGAATAAATTTAGTTTCCTAAATCTACATTAGGAGATTCTGACAGCAGTTTCCTGTTCTTCCAGAGAAAACTGTAGTTCTAAATTGAGACTGAGGATGTTTCTGAAGGCTAAAGAGCTGGCTCAAGGTTCTAAAACACTTGGTAGAAAACCAAGAATTTTCACCATGGACTTTACTTTTTTTGGGATGCCACAGCAAGCACCTACTTGTACCGGAGGTCCAATGCTGAAAAAAAAGGTAAAAAAAACCACCCAAAGAACCCAAAATACTGAAAGGAAAAGTACTACAATAATACTACACCATCATTCACTGGTCCCACTGGTGTTACATCTGCATTATGTGCAGCAAAACCTGGTGCTCTGGGATTTACCATCAATTTTCCATATAACTTATCTGAGGTTCTCTCAGATGAAGCAAACTGCATGAAGTCTCAGAAGCAGTTTGGTATCAGAATCTGAAATAGTACATCAGCAGTGTCTATGAACACACTGCCAAAACTACGGGAATGCACACATAAAAAATTACCAAGGTGAATAAATATCTGGAAGCTGATAAAGTGTGTAGTTCAGGAATTAAAATAATATCCAGAGTGACTTTGCTGTTTACTTGCATTTGCTTTTCAGACAGTCACATATGACATTCAACAAGAGTGATTTTTCACACATCAGTGATACAACCATTACCCTTAGGAGGTACCTCTGCTTTTGTGGGTTTGTTTAAAACACTTAATTATGAGCAATAGTTAATTATAACAGCTTGATCATTGCAATGAGATAACATAAGATTGCAATGACTGTACAAATAAAATATTTTCTCTGAATGCACCTTGGTATTGGTGCACTCTGCAAGCACAACTCTTACTGTTACTCCCATGAGCAGCTCATTTGCTTCCCCCAATTAATCGGCTACAAAGCTGTGTGCAGCCAACCTCTGCACTTACATCATCATACAAACATGTATGTAATTACTTGCTGCCATTAAACTGTCACTTTGCACATCCATAGCATGTCTGTCATCACCTGCTCACACGGAGCATGGAAAAGGAATCACACAAGTGTTCTCCTTCCCTCAGAGACATGGAAAATAGACTCAACAGAGCTGTGCTACTTTCTGCTGTATGTATTCATAAAACAAAAATCTATCTTCCTATTATATAGAAAATTACAACATTTCTCTATATAGTTTTTGCCTTCCAACTAGAAAATCTAATTTCTGCACTGAGAAGAACTGTCAATGCATTATTTTCTTTCAGCTGTATACAGGACATAGACACAACCTCAAGCTCACAAAAATCATTGAAGCCTGGCAAGCGACACAGGACCTCTGGCATCTCTGGGAACCAAAACTTATTTCTTCCTCACTGCAGGCCTAGCCTAGGACCTCATTCCTGAAGTCACTGGGAGCATCATAGTGCCTTAGCCCATCAGCAGAGGAGGGGCTGTTTGCTGTCAGAGAAGGATCCTCTTTCTCCACCACTTCTCAGATGGCCATCAGTGCTCCGGGCAGTAACAGATGGTAAAATCTGACCTGGCTAACAGATGTGATGGATAGCAGCATCAACACGTGTTGAACTTGGAGCTGCAACTCTACCTTTTCAAACCTGGCTCCATCTTTAAGTTGCATGGGGGCATTCTGACTAAAAAACTTTCATTCTTCACATGATTTTTTGGTTTATTTATGTCATTTTCTCACTCACTTTGTGTGAGTTAACAAGAACAAGAACTGCAGAGCACAACACATATGTGCAGCAGGATATGAAAGTGCAAATACCTGAACACCTTGCAGATTAGTCTCCAGTGGCTTCTCTTTGTGCAGCCAGATTACTGCTTTTTCATTTTAGGGGCAGCCTGAGACAGATATGCTGCAACAGGAGAAGAAAAAGCCATCTGAGTATGAATTCAGTCAGAAAACACGCAATAAACACAGCAAAAGTCAAAACATCATCATTTAAGTACTGTTACTCCCTACAGTCTGTCTGACTGATAAATGTGACATACCAATCAGAACAGATACACAAGCAGCAGCAAACAAACCATGTCATTTCACAGGAAAGGATGGAAAATATTTGCACTGTTCCTTTAAGCAGTTATTTTGACTCTCCTGAACTGATCCACCCTCAAGACTACTGGCAGTGCTTGAAGCTTTGCTGGATTCAGTGGCTACTTTGCCAACCCTGCTCCTGCTCCCCTTCTTCAGTTGAACCAGAAAAGTGTTTTAGCTGGAGTACCACATCTGCATACACGACACCTCACTGGTTTAGGCTGACTCATCCGGAGTGTGCACGTTAGAGGAAAGCTACAATCCAAACCTAATGAAAACTCTCCATCTCTTGGTTGCTCAGGAACTGAGGACAAATGATTTGTTGTTCACCAAGGCCAAATCGCCTGCCACAAAAACTGGCATAAGGTTGCATTGAGTAAAGTGATGCTGTGCCAGTTCATACAAGCAGAGAATTTGGGAAAACGTCTGTGAAATACCTCTAAATTCATCAGAATAAACACCAGAGAATTGTTTTCTCTTGAGGCCCCTAAGAAAATGCGTGTTCTACCTTTGTGGAAGAGTCAGTTTACTGACATTAACAAGAACATAAATCAATATAAGGACACATATATTGCAACTTCACACAGAGCTGGGTGAGAACAGAAATGTTACAGAATGCCCAGAAGTATACGTCATTTCTCCTTCTTTGGTATTTTCCTTGATTCTGCTCACCTTTCAAAACCCCACGCAGCCCCACCAACTAGACACTGCCACAGGCCATATCAGGCACGAGTCCAAGTCTCCTCTACCCCCTGGTTCTCCAGGTCTCTGCCTCTCCTCACCATTCTGCCCTGATGACTGCATGGCAGATTGATGCGTCACCTCATCACAGGTCAGACAGCAGCACAGACGTCTAATTAAAATTCAGATCTGGTAGCAAAAGACCCACACATTTGTTCCAGTTTCAAGTGCTTCTGTTTGCTAAGTGTTTGCCTTTCTGTGAACATCTACACATCCATTCAAACAGGTTTTAAAATGCATCTACTGTGCATGTAAAGTACTTTCCATAAAGGTATTCTTTCATTAAATATCGCTGAGCTTGGGTCTCTTATGAATATTGATGCAAGCCTGACATTTTCAAAACTTGTTAGAAGATACCATCTTCCTTAACAGAAATTTCTAAAGATTTTGGGTCCCTCTGAAGACTGCTGAACCTGATCATGCAAAATCACTGATTGTTTTCCAATATTAAGGTGAGGTATATTGTGAAAAATGACGGAGTGGCCACTATTTGGATGAGATGGGATGATTTACCCATCAGTAACATCCCATGGAGTTCAAAACCATGTCCTTTCCTGGTAGGCAAATTCTGCCACCAGCTGCAAGTATATAATCTCCCTAAAGTAAACTGTAAGGCTAGAGGGGAAAATGATAGATACAGTAAACTCTGTGCACTGAGTAACTGCAGGGAGTCTAAAGCTGAGGATCTAATAATTAGTCTTATCGCTATCAAGGTGCAACAAGAATAAGCTGAGAAGTGCAAGAACGCCTGACAAGGCCCCAGGCTCTCCACAGCTGCAGAGAAGCCTCATTGTTCTAGAGAATTTTAAGGCTGATCTCATGTGGAGGGAACATGAGACATTTCCTTTTGCTGCCATGCTGCTGATGCAGGTGTCTGGAAGGTACATTTACCCACACACTTCCCTTCACACAAGGCCCAGTGCTGTATTCCCTTTTTCAGGTCTCCTCAGGCACAGTGAGCAGCAGGTGCACAGGGAACAGCTCCACGACAGCCAAACTTCTGCTGCCTTGTGGTGGGGAAAGTCCAGGGGAAACCTCTCTTTAAAAAGAGAGATGCCTTCCTTGGAGTTCTTCCATTTCAATCACTGCTTTGCACAAGCAAGTATTTTAGACTTTGAGATTTACTGCTGGTTATTACACATTCAAACAGCAGCTGACACTTTACCTTCCAGATTGAAGGGAACATCCAGGACAAGAAGGTGGTCACTCCTTCCTCATGCTCTAATACACAGCCAGACAAAACAGTACCAGGCTGGAGTGCAGTTGCACACTTCTTTCTCTGGACTCTTTCTCTGGACGATGTAAGAGTGCCTGAGTAACAAGCTTATGGGACTCTTCCTCAAAAAACAAGATAGTTTCTGTCTGAAATGTGCAAACAATACGGCACAAAGTTCTTTCATTTGACATTTGCATGGTACTATGGAGTTTCAGCTTTCTCCTGCTCTGACAGACACTGCATCATGGGTCGCTTGCAAATTCCCACTGAAAGCAAATGGAATGTTGTCAATGGCTTCAAGGACAGTCAGAATGGCTTTTTTGTTATTTTAAAGTGTAGCAAACGATATCCATTTCCTTGGGCAGTATAAAATACTGTACTTGGCATATAAAAAACTGTTTGACTAAGAAAAAGGACCCCAAGTTTCTCTTTTTAATGCTTCAAGCCTTTTCAATGCCTATGGCCCTTCAGGCAGCTGCACTACTAACAGAGCAGTGGAGGAAGAGAAACTAGGAAAAACGTAACTGAAATATAAGTAAACGACCTAATCTGCAACACAGATCTGTAGCAAGCTTGGTTTCACTGCCAGTGAACTCCAAGACAAGTTTCATCTTCACAGCAAGTAGCAGAACATTTTTACTCAGTATTACAAAGCATGAGCACTTTACAAGTTCATATACTTAAAACACGCTGCCTATAATTGGGCCAAGTGAATGGTTATGCCACATGATTTTCCCTCCAAGCTTCCTAAAGCTCTCGCAAAGCTGAGAGCCTTCTCTTTGCATTTTCTGAGAGAGACAAAACAGAATGAGAAGTTTGGGTTACACTACAATTTCCTTTCTTAAGCAGAAGACAAATGTATCATTCTTACTTCAAGATTAAGTTTTATTACCTGGGATATTATTGTGGCTTTCAAGTCTAATTTAATTCACCCCAATGTCAGCTGAGAAAGCAAAATCTGACCTTTATTTACACAGCCTGCAAACAGGTATCCCTGGCAGGCTGAAGCACACAGACAGGAACAAATACCTTTATCTGTTCCATGGTTTGCACAAACACGCTCTTCGCAGCCTGCAGTGCCCACCTGGCAATTCTGAAAATCCCAGTCCTGCATGGTACCACTGCTATTTGTACCACAATATTTGCTGTTTGACTGGGGAATGAGATCAAGGAATACCATTTAAATAGAAATTCTGACCTATAAAGTCATTATCCTACTCCATAGGTCTGTTCTCTGCCAAATGCAACTGGTCCAAGTCTGTCATCATGTGTCCCATCTGCCTTTCCAGTGACCCCGTACTGGCAACCTCATGCAGGTAAATCCCTGAGGAGCTTGTTCCAGGAAGGGCCTCTAATGCTGCATGTGGAGAGCGCAGATGGGATTTGCAGCAAGTCACAGCTTGATCATCCTGAGAAAATGCCACTCCTTAGTCAGCCCCTCTCCTTTAACACATGTATGGGGGGCTCAAAAAGCAGAGGAACAGCCCTGCTTGGACTCACAGGGGCTTTAAAGGCTGTGAAAAAATCAAATGCTACATGAATGACATCCAAGAATCACAGGCACAACCTTTGTTAATACTGAATGCAATGATGATGATGATTTGAAAAAGCCAAACTTTACATTAAGAATCTGACTGAAGGGATTTGGACCTGATTAGAGGGTTTAAGTCAGGAGATGTTCCTTACAGTAACCCATAACCCAATCTAGCTCAATGAGACTATCTGTATCAAATCCATATTGCTATTTTTATTTCCACAGTGGAACTGCAATACCAAACATACTGACTTGAGCTGGCCACAAAGAAAAGTGCTGGCAGAAACGATTCTGAAATAATTTTAGTTACATAAAATGCCTATGCTGCTCTGGCATGTTCCATCAAGAAACAGTTCACAAGGCTCTGCCTTGAAGGTTACACTTATTACTTACATGTACAGAAACCAGCACTTCGGATGAACCATCTGTATTTTAAATACAGGAGACTGAGGCATGGAAAAAGAATAATGTCCATCCTTTCCTAAGCAACAGTGCAAAAAACTATACAAAGTAAATACATGATTTGTGAACTACTACACATTGGGCTTTTATTTTCAGTTAAACGTTCCTTTCCTAATCCTTTTAGGACTAGAATATCATTAGTCTAATTGAAGACTATGTGCCTTTATTTCCTCCCTCCCCTCAGAGCAAGGCCACACCAATCAGCGTGTGTTCATCCTGCAAATCAGTCTCTGGGAGTGGCGTGCTTTCCTCAGCAGCTGGATGCTTCATTGCCGAGCCCCACTCAGCTGCTCTGCTACTTGCCACTGAAATGCAGCACGTCAGTCACTTGCACTGCTCACAAGAATTAGCACAACACAAGTCTAATTAGAAACCAAACACTGTGTTATCTGCAATGATTTGGAGATGGAGTAAGCTGATATGTGTTTATGAACCTTTCTTGCTGCACAGTAGTTCATGATAACACCTACCTCACAGCTCATTAACGAATCAAAATATTATACTGTATAAATACTACTTTGCTCTTTTCCTTTTTACAGAAGCCCCAGGTCTCAGAAACCTCCATTACCGAGCACATGTGACTGGTTATATTGGAACACCGTAGGAAATGGAAAGCAGCCCTCACTGTCCAAAAACAGCAAAATGAAAGCCAGTATACTGTATACTTTGGTCCTCTCTCTAGAGAAGCAGCCCCAACTAGCCTCCAGACATTTTACACTGCAATACCTATTGGCAGAACACAAAGAAACTCTACACGGCATGACGCTGTGCACAGATTGTTAGTCCTTCTGTGCTGGGCTGATCCCTTTCGCTCACTCTTTCCTGCAGAAAACAACGTAACCCACTATGAATCCAGACAACACTAGTGCAAGCTGCCACCAGGAATCCAAGCACGAGCAGGGGGAAACCTGGCAAAGAGCTGAAGCCAGAGATGTAAATGTTTAACAGCAAGAGAAGGACGTGAAGGGATATGCAGCTGTTTCGCTGCACGGCTTCTCCAAGGGGGAATTGGAGAGCACAGCCGTAGACCACGTTCTCACTTCGAGTTGAGATAAACATTTACAAGCCATTCATTTTAAACAGGAAGGCGTAACGTTAGGACACGACCTTTATTTCAGTGTGAAGGCAAGCCACCCCAGCTCACTGCACTGCAGACATCCAGGAGAGATCCATACTGTTCCACTGCTCTGTTATTACAGGTGGGCTGGATTTTAGATTCAACAAGGAAGGTGCAATTTTATGGCTCTGTGGAAAAATCTTGAAAATGCTGGTGGGTAGATGTCGAATGATGCCAGACTGGTGCTGCAACATATCATATGAAGATAAAGCACTGAAGAAAACGTCTGTGTGCCAATGAATGAGCATTTAGGCAAATAATTCTAAACCATACATGCAGATTTGGTGTCATTACACTACTATTACAGATGCCTACCCTGCTTTTCTTCTTTTAAAAGGGTGCAATTCTGATGCTTTATCATTAACTTTCTATCTGGAAGCTGATAGAACTTGAAAGATATCAACAAAAGACAATGGGAGATTAACTGAAAGAGAAAAATCTGCAGATTTTGAAAAGCCACAATCTGCTTGTAGCTTGAAAGATGAAATATGCTTCTTGTTTGTATCACATCTCCCATGCTTCCCATATGGATATATATGTGCAAACAATTTTTTACTGTGGAAACCATCAGATATCACTTCATATTAACTAGCAAGTACATATTTATAGCAATTTCTTATAAAAGTTGAAGCAGGTCAAAGACTGAAAAGTGGTAAGTTTGGACTTCTGTATCACAACCTGAGACAGTTTAATAGCTGGATCTCCTGCACAGAGCTGAATGCTCTGAAACCTTTGAAAGGGATATGAGCAAGTTTTCTAGATTGGCTCTCCAACACTATCATTTCCAGAATGACCAATGATTTTTAAACTTTGGCTCACAATCTTTAAAAAAAAAAAAAATTGTAATATTCATACAATCCACGATAGAATCTGGTAATTCTGCAGGAAAAAAAAATTGTACAAATATATTAAATGTAAAATTCTTCCCTGTTGTGAAACTGGCTTCTCATCACAAAAAGCCTTAAGTGGACTCTCAGCCTTAGCTTACAATTCCTCTCAATCAGGAGGAGACAGAGGAACCCCTCAAGAGGTTTAGTTCAGGCTTAGAAAACAATTCATTCCAACACCGACTGCAGAGAACCAAAGCTCTGGAATGTGCAATTCTGAAAGCTTGAGAACATTTTTTTTGAAGAAGCACCAGACAAAATCGTGACTTGGAAATACGAACTATATCAAACTAGAAAAGGTCTTTTGCATTATTTAATAACCTGGAAAAACGCTAATGCTGTATTTCATTTTTGAAAACTGCAAATACTCTTTAGTGAAAAGCAAATATACTACTTCTGGTGAGACAGATATGCTGTGCTTTGTCAGGTTCTAGCATTTTCAGATAGGCCACTGACACAAATGTGATTTTTACTAGAAAGTTTTTTTCCATTCTGGAATACTTTTATTGCCATTTGGTTTTCCTCAATAATAACATGTGCGAAACAAATATTTCCTGTGACTCTAGGAATTGCTTCAGACTGAGACTGGGACTGCAATCCATATCCATAACAAATTCCACTGAACTCTCGGACTCAAAAGCATACATGAACTTGCAAATCAAAACTAGCACTACTCTGTCATCAGATCAAAAGCAAATAATTAGGAACATGTTTTAGAGCACCTGATAGGCACCTCATTGAAAAACAGGGTACAGATTTTTAACTTCAAACAAAACTCAGTTTTACACAATTCTGAGCAGGCACAGGAATTAACTGAGAGCTTCTGCTGATTTTCAGTCGGCTTCCAACTGAGAACATGCAAGAAGTGAAATGACCAGGCCTGCCATGTCCTACCTATGAACTTTTGAAGAGACTATATTTTTATGCACAGTTCTAGTACGGAAAAGACAAAAGGTAAAAATCCAAATGTAAAGCAATGTTTAACTGCTGGGAACCTACTTGTAAGCATTATGTCAGCAATTATATCAGCATTAAATTATGATTAAAAATTCAGGAAAAAATAAGATGAAAAGAAGGAAAGAAAGACTTTGGGAAACACATAAAACTCACAAACTTCTCCGTACTTAATTAAAGAATGGTGCTGGCTGCATTGCCAAGCTCTGCAGTGGCACTGGCATGTCTGATTTGCTGTAAAATTCTGATTTTATTTTTGTTTCATGAAATTTACTATTCGTGGTTAAAAGGGTTTTTTCCCTAAGAGATTCATCTTGTATTTATATGGAGACGAAAATGATCTAACTTGAGATGGTTACACTCATGAATAGATCCCACAGACATTTAAAAAAGGGAGTGCCTCTTTAGTGCAGAAAACTAGTACAGTTCATCTGTAGTTTAACAAACCAGTAGGATCTTAGTGCAAGGTGTATAAAACTGGATGCTCTTTTCATTCTAGGCTGGCTTTCAGGTTATAAACATTATGAACTCATTTTTTCTGAGATTTAATTGCAATAGATCCAGGCCAGACTGGTCAGGTGAAAAGCAGCACAGGGTAAGACTGAGAAATGAGAATTCCAGTTAAGCCTTAAAACACATGAATGAAGGTATGATCATTATTAAATAAAAAATGGTCATACTTACATAATGTATATATGTATGTTTTAGATTGTTCTATATTTCTGGTAATAACTGTGGTTATTGCACAGAGAACAGTAATTTGTCCAAACCAAACCATAAATAATTAAGGCCAGGATTTTGACATTGGATCTGTGTGGGTGGATTTTTGCACCCCCGCGGATTCAATGGCTGGATCAAAGACTAGGAAAGCCAGAAATACACTCAGAATGTGAATATTGCTCAAGTCCATCACCTGGCATTTCCAGTGCAGGGAAGGGTCTGCTTTCACTGCCATCCTCCCATCTAAGGGCCTGGGACAGACACTTGCAGAGCAGCCAACGATGGCATTCTTGTCCCACCCTGCCCATAGCAGCCAATTCCTGCCCCATCCACCTCTTCCAGTGACAAGTTAGAGCTAAGCACACACAGAGCTGGCACTTGGAGTTTCACTTCTCCTGACTATTCTAATAAAAAAAGTTTAGCCTAAACCCCTCCTCTCAAGCTATATATCAAGCTTATATTACATGCTTTATTATATTTTGGACTTCCTAAAAAACAGCGTTTATTTTTATTTCAGTTGTTCTGAAAGTAATCAGAGAAAAACTCCTCCCATTGCTGGTGTTTATGGTGTGGGGCAGGGGCAGATCTGCTGTTCCTGCTGAGGAAGTTGTGGACAGTTGTCACACAAACAGTAACTCGATGCTATCAAATGCCCTTGTTTCCCTTGATACAAGAGAACTAGCTGCAGTAACATTTGGGAATCTTGACTTAAATCATCATCAAAATACAACTCCCACTCATATGGAATAAAAGGGAAAATACTATGGCTGACATTATGGACAGAATCAGCCCAGTTGATGTTTCCCAGTTGCCTTAATTTGTGGGAGAAATTCAGAGCTTATCAACAATTCAGCTGATTTCCATGGAAACAGGATTTCAACCTGCGAATCAAAACTGTATGAGGGCCAAAATGCCAAACACAAATTATAGAAATATTTTTTCCACACTGGGATTCTCAAAATAAGAGGCAAATAGTTAAATAGAATAGAAATAATGAATTCACAAGTGACTAATTTTTCATCATCCACACTATCTTTTTCTGTATAGTACACATCTACCTATATATGCCTAGGTTTTGAATATTTAATTAAATGCCCTAAATATCAACATATTTTAAAAGTTTTAATAGTTCTAATATCTTAAAAGCAGAAAGTATGTGGAGAAGACAACATCAGCATTTAATTGAGCATCTCACCATGGGCCAGTCACAATCTGGACTTAAACTTTGCTTAAACTCTCTTTATGGAAACAGCTAAATACATTTTTAGTGAGTATCCCAGTGGAAATATTATCAATAGCATTCTCTGCTTCAGAATGATCACTTCACCTGAATACCCACAAAAAATGGATGATTATTGCCCCAGAACACATTGGGAGTATATGATTTCGCTAACCAAACAAGGCTCACTGTTGTACTTTTGTCTTTGCAGTAACTCAGGCTCTTGCAATAAATACTTGCAGTAACATTTAACATTGGTAGTGACAAAGCTATGTAAGAACTAGATTATTTTGTAATGTTCAGTATTTCAGTGTAGGAGGTTTTGCAGTCCTTTTTCAGTTTACACAATTTTTCATAATCTACAAAACAAACCCAAAAGTGCAAATATCAGTTCAGCCCAAGGATACAGAGCAGCATGTGGTGTTCTGCGTTATACCAAAACTGCTGAATTTTTTAACATCTGACTGTCTAGGAAGAGCTTTTTCGGATCACATAACTTGGAGAAATTTTAAATTCTCTATGAAGATTGTGCAGTGTTAAGGATCTGACACAGCTCAGATTTTAAATTTATGAAAATAAGAGAAAAAGTTTAGCAACATTGCTTTTCAGCTCTTAAAATAACGAACAGATTCCATTCCAAACTGAAAAGTAGCAAAAAAGAGAAGATTTTAATTCAATAGCTTTAATTTAAATTACTGGGAGTCTTTTCATTCCATCTT
This sequence comes from Orthonyx spaldingii, assembly GCA_013397795.1. Classification (NCBI taxonomy): domain Eukaryota; kingdom Metazoa; phylum Chordata; class Aves; order Passeriformes; family Orthonychidae; genus Orthonyx; species Orthonyx spaldingii. The sequence continues at coordinate 205,985 of VZTJ01005471.1, forward strand.
ATGACAATTTTATCCGGCACATAGGTGGTGGTTTGTTCATTTCTTTTTCCTTCCAAATATCTTTACTATTTGATCAGATCTTTAAGATGGTTGAATATTTATCCACTAACTTTTCAGTTTCATGCCCAATTTTCTTTTTGAATAAGTAGCATGTACTGCAGATATATATTGAAATACAGAAGAATACTTCAGAATTGTGTATTTGTTCTGCTGGGGTTTATTTATTCTTTCTACATAACCCTGGGTTTAAGAAACCTTCAAAGCACTCCCAAAATAAAACAGTGATGTTACATGTAGCTTTTTAAGTCAAGGAATCATAATTTCCTAAAGATAGCTTCTAATGAAAGCCAGGGGTTTTTTTTACACCACCTTTACTGATGCAATTATATTTAATCACTGTTAAGAGTCAAGATTTTTAGCAGCTAGATGAAGTATACTGGATTAGCTTAATAGCCATATCTTTCTCAGACTTTTTAAAACCTGTTTTTCTTTCCATTGAAGCAGAGAGCAAAGGGATTGGAAACTTCCAGTGATTCTTTTGTGGACTAAAGTGGTTTAACTCTGTCTGCTCATATAAGAAGACAACTCTAATTCTCACGGGTCAAGAAAGAGAACAAACAAAAACTACACTCCCTCTCTTCATTAGCCAGAAGCACATATTCTCAGAAAGGAAACAGGACAGAAAACATTAGCTGCTGTACCAAAATATACAGGCATAAAATAAAATCCTTCAGGAAATTTGAGAGCCAAATCTCTTCAAAGTTTTATGAAAAAGAGAGCCCATGCCTTTAGAGCTAAACTGGATGAATCCATCACTTGACTCAATACCCCAAGGAAAATGTGGCACGTAGTATATTAAGTTAATAGAAAACAAACAAATGTACAGCTAATAAGTCTGAAAATTCAAACCTTAAGTTCCTCATTATAAAAGCCACAAGTGACTTTCTAAGCAGGACTACCCAAACCACCATGCTGCGTCCCTAGAGACAATCAGTTTTCCTTCTCATCTTCTTTGCTGCTTTTGTACTGATATATAAAAGTTTAGTTGTCTGGGGCTCAACCACTTTCAGGCAGCTTTGAGCAGTCACCAGCCTAGTGATGAGATGACCATACGTGATGAAAGGACATGGTTAACTCGGAGTTTCGGAGTTAGTGTTGGTGTTTCATGTGCCACATGATGAATAACAACATGAGAGGCCGCTATTCTTCTGAAATATAATTGGCTTTTCTTTAGAGAACGGCATAGAGAAACACACAAAAACGGGGTAACATTCAGGTCACGCTCAGGCAGATTGACTTCCTGGTGCCTATTTCAAACCTTATCCTCCTCCTTCTCCTCTCTCAGATGTGCAAATGGGTCGCCCCAACTTTCCTTTTGACAGCTGTGCCCTCCATGCAAACATTTGGTGACTAGCTAGAGATTGCTAACCCAGGGACACCTAAGACTGGCTCTTGGATTCCATTTTCCTTCAGACACACTGAGCTCCAGAACAGCCTGTTGCTTCGTCCACCGTGCCGATGCTCCGACATTGCCCTGTGGTTTCCTTCTGCCTCCTGCATCCTGCTCAGCCAGACACAGCCACACTGCTCACTGCTGAACTAAACCCTCGTGGCTCCCTTCCCACCAGCCCCAAATCTTACTTCGCTTTTGTGCATTGCTCACAGGTTCGTCCCTCTTTTCCCTTTCTCCTGGACTCAGGCATGTCCTGCAAAAGTAGCTGTCATTTTGCTCCTTTCCCTGGACAGTTCAGCTGCTCTTGTTCGTTGATTCATTCCTTTAGGGTTAGATTTTTTTTTTTTTCTCAGCAATTCCTCCTGTAAACTGGAATCACATGTCCCACAAATGATCCTGTCTCTAATTAGGAGATCTTTTATGTCTCTAACGTACATGTGCATGCCAGAATTTTCCACCACACAATGCAAGCATGTATCCTCTTCTCTGCTTCTTGCTTTTGGGATTTAGAGAAAAGTATCCCTCTGCTACCTCCTGTACATTTTCCTCAAATATTTTTCCCAGCTGTTCCAGGGCTTGTGTATTCATTCCTGGTAATTTTATTTCATTCTTTCATTTTGTCCGGTGAAAACGTAAGAAAGCTGTACCTTCATATTGTCATTTTTATTTCCTTTGTCAGGCTCATGCACAGACACAGCTCTTCCACGTGCACCTGAAATCTTGGTCTGGCAGTTTCACATTCTGAGAGGTCTGGTTCCTCGCAGGGGGTTACTCTGCCCATTTCTAGGTGCCGTTAATCAGATTTTTTTCTCTCTGTGGGTCTCTCAGCCTGCCTGATGCTAATCACATTCCCATGCACGCCACGCTAGGTAAGTAACATGAGGGCTCCATATTTTTACAGCAGTCTTTAATATGGGTATTCAGAGAGATTTACTACCTATAATATGTGGATATCTCAGCTGGGTACAATGACAGTAAAATAACCAGTGTTTCAAACTATGATCCTCTTTCTAAGTTCCAGCTGGGTTGCCACAGTCACTGTGACAGGAGGTTGATCTCACAAGTTTGGCAGACACTTTCAAATCTCCTGAAGTGTTCTCCCTCACCTCTATCCTGCCTAAATAGGGAATTTCTTTTCCTAGACTTCTAACAGCCATGTTTAGGAAAACTACAACATTCTCTAATGGTAAGTTTCCTAAGAAGAAGTGACGGTGTCAGTCAGTCCCAACTGCAGATAAACATTCTTGCTTGAAAAATTCTGGAGGCAATGCTTGAACCTAACAAATCACCTGGCAGAATGACTCCTCTCTTCTGCAGCACAGCTCCTTGACTCCGCAGCAGACAACCTGTCTCTCCATTAATTCATGCCTCTTAGAGTTTCTAAGCTCCACAAGCTGAAGGGAAGTTACGTTTTAATCAAGTACATAAGCTCTGATAAATAGTCAGAGGCTATGCTCTGGGAAGATGCTCAACCCCCCAGGAGCAGAGTACCCCGTGTCCCTGCTGATGGGAGGGATCTTGGCAGGTGGGAGCTCCTCACTGTCCCTGGCTCAGAAGCTTCACTGAGTCTCCAGCACACATGCACCTGCCTGAGGCATCCTGGTGCTCTCTGACCCTGCACCCTCAACTCAGGGCTGGAGGAGGTCAGCAAGGATTCCCAGGACAGGCAGCACGTCCAGGTGGGTCCGAGGGGCCGCCACACCCAAAGAGGCAGAGCACCCTCAGGTCACCAACACGAGCACAACAGGGCTACACTTTAAAGGAGTAAAAACTCGTTTAAAGTGCTTTATCAAAGCAAGTGGAAATCCTGCATATGAGAACATCAGAATTTAAATCATTCTGCAGGGTCACTGTACGCTTCATTTGGCCACAAGCACCACCAAGCCACGCCACCAAATGACGCTCACATCCAGGAAAACAAAGTGCTGGGATTCAATCTGCTGCTGCCTCTCCTGGAAGCCTCAGTCAGAGCAAATTTTAAGAGCTGAGTTCTAAGATTTGGGACTGGTGCAGGCCTTTCTTTTTGCAAATGTGATTTTAAGGCTTGATTTAATTGTTGCTAAAAATAAGGTAATAGAAGGGTTCCGGTCTTGCACTATAATGAACTGCAGGCTCAATTGTTTGAAGAATGAAAATTGCATTGATGAGACTGGATCAAAGACAAACAAAAAAATCAGTTATTTCCTCTTGAGGGTAAAAAATTTAGGAGGCTCACACTTTTTCAAGCAGCCTTACTGTGGTTTAGAGGCAGAGAGACCTTGCAGTCAGATTTGATTTATTAAGAAAACAACAAGGAAAAAAAAAAAGAGAAGTGGGCACATGAATACTCCAGTGTCATAAAAGACTGAAAGAAAACCAAATGTAGCAGTTCCTATTACAAAGTGGAACATGTGCCCAAGCTTGCTTTGTTTCAGAAATGAGCTGTAAAGTAGACAAGGGAATGGCATTTTTAACAGCTACAACTGTCTGCCATCCCCAGGCAGGAAACCTCCTGCTAAACTTCAGAGGCACCACCATTTTTAATTCCTTGCCAACATATACACTTATCACGACTGTTGGGATGCCAACCATTTCATGACAGAATCCAAACAGCAAGAATTTTTAATCCAGGGAATACTCAGAGCAAATTGTGTCAGTCCCCATGTCTCATTCCAGAGTCTGAGAATAATACATGGCACAGCCATTACAATTATATCTACATACACTTAATCATGCCTTGCCCAAAATACTCTAAATTAACATTACTGCTGTTCTACCTTTCTCCTGGTTACCCAGAGAGTTTAAGCATCCTCTTATGTTATTTCTTGTGAGATCTTTTTGTTCCTTAAAATCTTAAAATAAAATTTCTTTTTTTTTCCAATGTTTGATAGAGCTTTTTCTCACAGGACCTCCTGCACAGGAATCCTGTACAGAGACAAAGAGCCACATACTGAAAACCACTGCTGTGTTTAGCTAAAGCTGTCGGCACTTTTTAAAACCCATCAGAAACAGGACTGAATTCTAAGGAACATACACTCATCTCGTGATCATTTTTCAGCTGGAGATTGAATCAGCCAGCTGACTGTACAAATGAAGTTTTTCTTTAGAGAAGAAAAAGGTTACAGTTAAAGCACAAAGTTCTCAGAATTTAGAAAATGCCAAAGGAAAGGCTGCCCTCTGCTCAGGAGAAGTGAACTGTTATGACTGAACTAGCCTATGACAGCAAGTCGGAATAATATACTTAGCACTGACAGTTCACCCTAAATATTTTAAGTTTGGCAATATTCTAAGGGACAGATAAAAATGACAGTAAGAGACAACCAGGCTCTCCCACAATTAACTTCCCTAGTTTTACTACTCTCATTTTAGTTGCAGAAAGTCAATACCTTTACAATTATCAACTAGGATATGTATCAATCTTTATGTTACATACTGTATTTCTACCCCAGCACATTCCTTCTCTGGGAAAAAAATAAAAAGAAAAAGGATTATCAGTCATTTCCTGTGGACTGGAAAGAAATCCAGCTTGAAAGGCTCACAAGAGCAATTTAATATTGAAGCAACTGCACTGTCCATTCTCTGTATTCATTGCTCACCAGCTGAGTGAAGATCACTTGTGTACAAGGGCATCTGCTTTTCACAGGTGGGTCTGACAAGCTCAAATTATTCCATTTCTTATGGAATTACAAAGAAAACTGCAGCTGAGAGAAAAAAACCCCCCACACAACCAAACCTCTTTCTTCACCTGAACACATCCTAATTAACTTTCAAGCAGTTTAACAAGCATGGGGTCAGCCTTTCCCCTCAGCTATTATTCATTGTATATACCAACGATGTTCTGACTACAAATTTATTTTAATTCACTGTTTGTGACAATATCATTGGGCATTGCCTGATTTTATTGTTAACTGGATTTCTTCCTCAAAAAATGAACTTCAGCCTCCAGAGACTTTAACCTTAACGAGACTTCATACATTAGAGCTCTTGGAACAGACCACTCCCTTAAAAATACATGAGGATCAAGTTTTGGAAGATTTTAATTTAGTTTCTGATCTCGCAATTTATTCTGAGGTCTAGTCCTAAAGGGATACATGTGTGACTAGACTTAGATATGGCAGAGGTAGCAGTAATAAATCACTGTTTTCTTAATAAGAACAACCACCTCTTAACCAGACTGATATTTTTTCTTACTCTCAATTTTTAAAAAGAAGATTCTTAGGATGAGCTATTTATGTTTTAAGTTCAGTGTAAAATATATGGACAGACAAATCTCAGCTTTTTAACACCACTGGGCACTAATTAAAGATATAAACCAAGACAAAAACCAGCAAACTGGTAACTTTTCCTCAACAGAAGTTATCCCTCTAGATAATTATTTAAGGCCTCAAAACTCCTGACCCCCAAGTACCTTTTCATCAGATACACAGCCCCAGACTGGTGTCCCCAGGTGTGGCAGAGATAAACGGGCTTCACAGCCAATAAACACAACCTGGTTTGGACCAAGCTGTGAGAGGAATCAAATCATAGATTCCACAGGCCCTTAGAGAAACAGTGTTGTGGCAACTCACTCACCAGTGACCCCCCAACACTGACATTTCAGCTCATCTCATCTCATCTCAATTGCCTCAGAGCTGACACAAATGATGCACAACCCGTGAAGTTAAAAGGTCTGTCACATACAGGACTCTGCCCTCAGAAACAGGCAATCCAAACCACTTTACATATTTATACACAAGTATGCATGAACACACAGGTTTCCTATACAAAACAAAATAATATCATCTTGTGCCAGGACTCCTGGACAGCTTTTTCATGTCCTTGATGTAATCCACAGTCGGGCCATGCAGGCTCCAGATCAGCACGATGGATTCCTCAGCCAAATGGTAATTTACAGTAGTCATTTCCAGAAATAGGACACTGATGTAATGGTTACACAAGTCTTTGCCTGTGTTCATTAATACCTCTGGTGTTCTGAGGGCACAGTGTGGTGCTTGTGTCCAGCTATCATTCTTATCTACAGCATTTGGAGTGATAGCAAAGAGAGAAAATAGGCATGCTTTGCCTTTATTGCAGAGGCATGGATGATGGGAGGATAACCAGATTCAATAAATAAATAAACAAATGAATCTGCTTGCTGTTGATTCCCCCACACTTATTACTCTGCATTCCATCACAAATATTCTCTTTCATGCTCACAAGAAAGATGAGCTACAAAGGCTGCAAGAATGTTTATGCCCATTACTGTCTTAATTATAAACTTGTCTGTCTATAAACAAATGAAAAATAATTCTTCATAGGCTCTGGCCAAACTCCTAAGGCTATAAAGTGAGCATTCCATTATTTGTCATTTGTCATAAGCAGTATTTTATATCGCCCTGAACGTGAACACCTGCAACATTAACAACTGTGCCCAACATGCATTTAGAAAACAAGTATCTGGAATGTGTTTTAGTTATATATATGACCTGAAACAAGGGGGAGAAAAGAAGTCACGTGTAAGAGAACATACTGATAGCCTCTGGAAAATGCTCTTTATATAAAATCTTTTATAAAATCCTTCTCCTACAGTCATGGAGAAGGGATCCTGATGACACCCCAGCTGCCTGTACTACATTGACAGAGAACTAAGGAAATACACTGGCAGAGTTTAATTTATCGAAGGTAAGATAATGGACACCACTACAGAACACAAACAAAATGCACTAAGGACAAGCAATGGCACAAACTGTACGCAGTGCAAATATTGCAGCTATTTCTCAGGAGCTAAGCAAGACAAAATACATTGTCCTACTCAGTGGTTCCTACTTTCCCTGCTTACACTAACATTTATTTTCATAGTTAAATACTTCTGTACTTTGGCATATATTTTCAATAGAGTAAAGAAAACATAATACATGCTTTCATTTTTTAATACTAAGCAATTTCTTTATATATATACATATACATTTATATGTATTTAATTCTGATGGTAAACTTGGGCTTATTGTTCTTTCTGCTTTGATTACTTAAACAAATACTGCATTGAAATTTTCTCACAATGCCACTGCTCCCATAGACAAACAGGATTCTCTCTGCCCTACAATTACACCTTCACGCTTTGCACCAGCTTCTACTTTGCAACTAAGTTGTTTGTTCTTTTTATTTAAATCTTACCTTAAGTTCCAGAAGACCTGCAGGAGTCCTGCAGACAGGGGGATGGAAAACTTCTGCTTGGCGACTTTCAGCATCTATTCTGAATGATGGCTCAGATGAATAAGAGCTTTTCCAATGTTAAACTAATTTCTGCTGTAGATTTCACACTGCTGACAGGGTGACTACATCCAGGCTGATACACTGCAAAAATAATAAAAACAGCAACTTTCACCACCCAGAAATAGGCAAATATGTATCAACTGAAGAAGTAAATGTCTCTAAGGGTTTTCTTCTCTCTGCTTTTGTAACTCTGGGACAGGGTATCAATATTAGCTGTAAGCGAAAGGCTGCCTGCACACTGCATTTAGATCTTAAACACACAAAGAAGTACGTACACCAGTGAGAGTACAGAAGTCACAGTTCTGCAAAAATATCCATTTTTTTAAACTGGATTCTATGTTGGAGTCATAGGCAGGGAAGAACAAGACATTTTTTGTGCACATACTTTAAGTTCGCAAAGGCAGCGATCCTCAAACAATCCCCCAGAAAACGATTCTGTTCTTTCTGTGTCCTTCTCCTCAACCCAGTGCTCGATGCTTCTCTCTCTCAATCCATGAGCTTCACGGTGGCACTGCATGGAGCGGCGCTCTTTGTCGGGACCCTGCCCTGTGCCACAGGAACAGCAGCAGCTCTCCAGCTGCTCCCTGGGCAGGCTGAGGAAGCAGAGCAGTTGCCTGCACTGGGAAGCGGGGCAGAAGCCGTGCTCTGAGCTGCACACCACGTGCACTGCAGCGCTGCGGGAAGGACCCGTACCTGCTCTTTGACTTACACCTCACGTAGCCCGCAAAATAACAGAGAAAACCTGGTGAGTTGTCCAGCATAGGGGTGACATCACAGCCTCTCAAGCATCTTGTGGAATATTCATCACCCGGTTTTTCCAGCAGGCAGAGTAACCATGGCAGAGGTGGCACCTCGCTTGGCAATTGCATGGGCTGTAAACTCACACTGCAGACTTCCTAAGGACAACTGTGCCATGTCCAGAAAGCCGGAGATGGAATTGACATTGCAAGCTTAAACCTAAGATACAACTCATCAGTGGCTGCAGAATTATCACTCTCTCAGCAGCCAAGGGCCTCCTGCACATAGCTCAGCTTGGCACAAACCCATTCTGCACCTGGTGCTCCACGAGGAACATGTTGTGGATATGCCAGCCTGGTCCTGGGTGAGCCACGCCTCAGAGAGGCAGGAATTCCTCCTGCCCTGCTCACACAATTCTTGCAGGCACCTCAAAGACCTCTTGAGCAGTATTTGAGCAGCTTGACAATTCCATCTTTAGTGGTTATTACAGTGCAAGTTTTACCTGTAAAAATGCTTGTCCCAGACTGGGTAAATAAGTAAATAACCATATCTTTATATCTTTAATAAAATTAAATCAAAAGCTCCATATCTTTACTAAAATTAAATGTATTTTTGTATTTAAATTATATTTAATAAAACCTATGAAATACTAAACATAACTGTACCCATGTACAATACACAAACTCACAACTTTCTGTAGCAACACGTGCTGTTGGAGTCGGCAAGCAATTTTTATAGGGGCAGGGTGATTAATTTCAATCCATACTTCTAAACACGTGTCTCAGAGCATTAATGTATACTTTAATTATTGTGCCAAGCAGATGCACACATAATAGCAGCTATCGTTTCAGAACTTTACAGATGTAGTTCACTATTTGAAAAAACCCCTCCTAAATGAACATTTGCTTTACAAAAGCAGCAGACTCTTGATCTTATCGATGTTGCTTAATTTTAAAATCAAATCACGATTTCATGATACTCAGTATTGTTCTTAAAGCCTTGGGTTCTGCAGTTATGCAATTACATGACACCTAACAATTTTTAAGTATCTCTAACCCTCGTGTTTTATGCTCAAAACCTGTATCTCAGCAGCTCAAAAACCACTCTGCAAAGAAACTCTACAGTGCTTTAACATCTAGCATTTAAACCATGTCATGATTTTCAAATCCAAGCTAATATTTTTTGAAATTAATACCTGAAATTAGTAACGCCACACTATCAACCCAGGAATCTGCTGTGAAGGCCAAGGCTAGCCAACAGCATCAGCTCCTGGCACTGCTTCCAGCTGATGGTCAGCAAAAATACCCACACCCCTTAAGGGGGCTGGGCAAGAGCAGGACAGCTCGCAGGCAGCCACCCAGCCTGTCCTGGTACCAACATCCCATGGGACAGCGTTGGCCAGCCCCAGCACTGTCCCAAGAGGCTCCTGTGCCACTCCTCAGCCTGCTGAGCGTTACTGCATTGTAGGCAGAATGAGAAGGACCCCCACGATGGCCATTAGCCCTGTGAGAAGGGGCTAAGGGACCTGAGGAGGCTTTGGTGACAGCCTCTCCACACCCAAGGGGAGGCTAGGAGAAGCCAGAGCCATTCACAGTGGGGTGTGGTAGGAGAACAAAGTACAACAGACAGAATTTGAAATATGAGAGGTTCATGTTAAAAATAATGGAAAATCTTTCTGCTGTGAAGTCAGTCAAGCAGTGGAAGGGGTTGCACAGAGAGGCTGTGCAGTCTCCATGCTTGGAGGCTTTCATGACCCAACAGAACAAAACCTTGAGCCACCTGGTCTCAGAACTGGCCAAGCTTTAAGCAGGAGGCTGGACTAGATGCCTCCCAAGGTCCTTCCACTCTGAAAGATGAGCCTACGACTGCCCTGTGCTGCTGACCATTGCTGCCTAACTGGAATGTTCTCTGGAGCTCAACTCTTCTCAAAAGATTTCATTTGCTCTGTTCACTTCTTAGAGACCCTGACTCTTGACACTCTTCAGGCCCTGGAAAAGTGTCTTATCTGACACCAGTGGGACGTTTTTCCCTCTAAGAGCCAACAATTTCAGACAATTGAACCCTAAAGTATTTTAGCAAATACTCTACAGTTAATGGGTTGGTTTTGGACTTAATTGTTCCCATTCAATGAGTAAAAACACCCTCCACCCCAGCATTTAAGATGCACAACAGAGGAGAATTTTCCTCATCGTGAACAAAATCCAATTTAGTTTCGGACATTTTTCCCTTATCTTTTAAAACATACAACCCCATATCTCACCTTGACATATCCTTTCTCAGTGGGGTCAAAACAGCTGCTGAAACTTTTGGTATAAATATATTTCCATTGTTTTCCTCCTGCATATGTTCTACATTTTCAGCTCCCAAAGCATGCTGCGGAGATCAGGAACAGCCCTACGGCAGCTTCCACGTAGTACAGAAACCTAGAGCCTGCTGGCAGCCTGGCCCATGAAGCAGATTTCCACACATGGACCTGCTTTTATAGCTCCTGCAATGCTGAGCATAACACCACCAGTACAGCCATACACAAGGGAACTAGGAAGCAGCAGTGCTGAGCTACCTAGAACCCAAATCATCTGACATTTAAAAATGCTCCTTAGGCTCTTACATGGGGTCCTGGGGACATTTTGGTACACAGACTTTACTGCTCAAGTCTGAAAATAGGACAGAGGGAACTCACTGAAAAAAACTCTTACAAGTAGTACCAAATACACAGCTATAACAGGTGACCCCAAAGCAACTCTCACACACAGTTAGCACAAACCTACCATACTCATATTAGAAGACCACTTTCCTAAAGCGACTGCTTTAGTTCCTGGAATGCTTCTGCTTAATTTCTTCGTCTTGTCCAGCTTGGCCCTAACTCCATTCTACCAATGTGTATAAGCTCCCCTAAGAAAATATCAAATGGACCAATCAGGTTCCAACCTCTGGAACCAAGATATTACTGAGCTCCATAAGCTATTACAGGGTTCCAAACTACGGCAAACAAATCCCTCAAGGCTCACTCAGAAAAAAAATATAAAAACACAGGTCTAAGCTTGCCAGACTGTCTGCCTCTCACATTCACAGAAACCCGCCTCAGAAGAAAAAAAAAATCTTTATTATGTATGAGGTACAGACCATCTGCGATGGGCTCTGAGAGCCAACTTAAAAGTGGGGGGGAGGAGAGTGTTCCCAACTGCATTCACAGTCAGTGAAGAGCTTGAGACTCAGCAGCTGCCTGTGAGCAGGGAAGAGGTGGTGGGTCAGGATGAATGAGGCTGCACAAGACCTGTCAGGGTCAAGGATGGAAAGGCACATTGTTACACACAAACTGTGCGTAGAGGCATATGGAGAACAGCAGCAAGAACCAAGAAAACCTGGTGGAGACAGTAAGATCATCCCATAAACAAGGTATTCTAGGAGCGCTGTTTCCCTGTCACTGCGGAAAAGTAACGGATGATAATATGACTGTGGTTGTAATGCACACCACTGAATGCCTCATGACATGGGAACTAGGAATGGCAACAGCCAACTGGTAGCAGCAAAGCATATGGGAAGGCTTTCTTTTTTAGCCCCTTTTTTAGAAAATGATATACATCTTTTCATATTAGTCTTCAAAATTTTTATAATTCTTTTGACACCTCTTTTCACTACTCCACTACACGCATCTGTATTAGCCATTTACTGTTATGCATACCATATAGCTCAATAATGTTTCATTTCTGAAAAGAAAAAAATAACTTTGTTTTATCATTTTAACCGCTGAAATGAGAGTTACATTTAACCCTCCCTGCCCAAAAAACCCCAAATCCCATCAGAAAATGTTTCTAACTAAATCCATGAGAACATTTTCTAACATCTAGCAGATTGCTATGCCTTTGTGTGTTTGCAGCTCAACAAACAGGATGGTTCCTTTGGCTGTAAATGAACTGTGACCAGGTACATATTAGTAAACCCTTACAAGTGACGGTTGCTGATTCTGTCAGGAAGCAAATCTATTTACATCTCTACTCAAGCCAAAATCATCCACAAGTATTTGTCCTGTTACATAAAATTTTGCTGGCTTTTTAAACACTACAAATTAAACCCTGCATTCACTGATATCCCTGGCTAAAACTCAACTCCTGCCTGCGGGGCCAGGTTGTCACCTGGAATGTGAGAGTGTGTATGGGCTGATCCTGTAAATACTTACCAATGGTGGAAGAGGCACTGGAGAATCCTCGCTGTCACACACCGAAGTCCCTTTTCCCAGCAGTCTGCTCCACCTGGCTGCTGGAGATGAGGGCTCTCCACACTGAATCCACAGGCTCAGACCTCGGGCGTGCTGCAGCAGCTCCGCAGTGAGCGATGCCCTTCCAAGGGCCAGAGCTGGACCTGTGGGTTTGCAATGAGGCAGCTCAGGTGCGTGTTCTGCTGAGGAAGCACTAATCCCCAGGGAAAGGGTGGGGTGGCGAGTTTGGGGCAGTAGCACCTCAAAGCAGCTTCCAGAAGGCTTGCCAGAGGTTGTCTGCCAGCATCCCAGCTTTGTTCCTGCGCAGAGCCCATGCACGCCGGGGCCTCCGGCAACATCCGCGCCCGCACAGGAGGCTGAGGCCTGGTTAAAACAGGCACTCCCCTAATGGACACGAGGACACCACTTTCGCTTTGCTCAAGCATTACAAAATACTGGCAGAAACCGTGCAGGAGTGTTGTGCTTAGATTTGCTAATTTATTTAAAATAAGGTCAAATTTGCATACATGTGCCAATATCTGTAGAAAATTTACTGGTCGTGCTCCTGCAACTCCATGCCGGTCTGCATACACTAAGTATCAATGCAGATCAGCCCTTGCTATGAGAATGCCTTTTTACTCACCAATCTAGGAATATGGTTATGCCTAAGAAGGGAATTTTAAGTCGTTTCCCAGACTGTTCCTGAATCCAACTGCAACCTGTTTATTTTGACCTCAGTTCTTAGAAACTGTTGATGCCACGGTAGAAATATGCTGTGTGTTCCAACAGGCAACAAACAGTCCTAATGAGAGCACACTCCATCTGTGCTGCCAGCGCACACAGCCTCAGCCTATAGCTCGGATACGCCGGAGCTGAGCGTGCAGGGACGAGCTCGTGCTGCAAGGGACGTCCTGGCACGGCAGAGCTCCCCGAAACAGGCCTCTGGGAGAGCCCTGACGCAGCCAGGGTAGGCACCAGCAGCGCCTGAGTTCTCCCCTCCCTGTTCCGAGTTCGCAGAGTACAAGCTTTTAGGTTTTTTAAATGTTTCAAACAAAACTACAAAGTAAAGAAAGCTGACTCAAAAACTGCCCAGTGCTCTCAAAAGGTAGGAGTTAAAGCGTGCAGAACATATGGCACTATTTACAGCCAGCCTGCACACTGGATTCAAGGGAATTTTCCATCAGCCTCGTACTCTGCAAAAGGTACATTACAGAAAAATGCATGTGGGGATCCTTTAATTTCTCTTGCATCTTCTCTTATAAGATGCAGCTGGGGAGCAACACCCACTGGTATTGGTAGCATGAAACGGCAATCCTTTCCTGTTAACTGAGGTCTGGTACAAATTACCATGGATTTAGAGGCACTATATAAAAGACAGTGCTGATTTGTTTCTAAATTTGTATCTTGATTAAACTGTCAGGCTATAGCACAAATGCAGAGCTCACCTGACTTTAAAATCCTACAACACCAAATTATCCAAGAAGTGCAGTACAATTTGAAAATACTTATAAATGGATCAATACTATGCTTTCTGTTTAGATTTTACATCTCAGTTATGCCAAATCAAATGGAATAGAAGCAGCATTTTATACTCAAACTGTAAACTCAGTGTGTTTCAAATAAAACTCTATGTGAGGAGAGACTGTGAAGTCGGATTTTGAAAACCACCAAGCTGGCCACCAATAATAACTGCATTATTATTTTCAGAATTATTTTTAACTGTGTTGTGGTAGACAAAAAGGCAAATATAAAGGGCCAAAACTCCTATTCTCAGGAACACCCTATGCAAACTTTCATAGGTCAGATCAGTGTTTTTCCACATTTACCCCCATAAATAGAGCAGAATTTAGTCTCATCACTTAAAGCTAAATCATTTACTCTGGAATAGCTTCAGTGATGCTGAATATATTTTAACTATCCAGAATTTCAACATACAGAATTAGTGCTGTCAACATACATGGGCATTGCAGTCTAATGAAAGAAAAAGTCAACATAAATATGGTGCAGCAAAAGTGAGATCAGCCATGCAGAACTTCCAGAAAGTAGCTTAGGAATTAAACTACTATTACTAAAGCTACTGTTATTGAGCTATGGCTGTTAGAACTTTCACAGTTTATTGAACCATTCTGCATAAAGCAAGTATTGTAAAACAGAATAGATCAGTTTTCCATCATGATTACAAGCCACTGCTGTGCCTAAAGCTTCTGCTTTTTTAACCGATGTTCTTGTATGTTCGAACACAATTTTTCTACTTGCTTTTACATGGTATCCATGTAAGAAAAGAACTATTCTAAATTAATTAATCAACGCACACCTTTCCAGAGAGGAAATATATGATAAAAGTATTACTTAGTGAAGCTCAGGCATATTTTTATACTCTCAAAAGAGGGTAATTGACCCTCCCCTCTCCCCAGTTTCAAATGTGGAACTTGGCTGCTATGGATTCTTTCCCACACAAATCAAGCCCTAGCTCTTTTGAATTGAAACAATATGGGATGATTATTGTGGGAAATTTTTTACTGTTACTGTAATTTAAAACTTTCTGTACCCAATTTTGCATTTTCTTTAAATCAAAAACCCATTTCACTTAGGGCTACAATTAAACAGGGAAAATCAAAGACTAACTTCTAAGCAAGTCTTGCTATTAATCATAGGATGAACTAGTAGTGCAACTACTTTTACTGCAGTTCCTTTCTGCCTGAGAACTACATTTACATCTGAAGCTTGAGCTCTTTAGAGGAGGTTGTGCCACAGATGAGACAAATTAAACAGAGGTACAGTGAACGGGAGAGCACAGTGTGCTATTGAAAATGAGCCTGCCCAGCAGTCCAGCACCATCACAGGGCTACTGCAGAGACAACTACTCGGGGTCTGACGCTGCCATCCCAGAAGTTAGCATGCTTCTGCCTTCACCAGGAGCAGCCACGGAGTCGCATCTGTTGCTTTATGTATCTGAACTGAAATCAGTATCTTTCTCCTTTTAAAAGAAAAATTTACAAAAGCAGTGCATTTCAACACTGAAGTTCATACTGAAAACAGGACACACAAATGCAAAATTAAAATCGGAGTGCAAAATGAAACCATGTGAAATACGGAAACGTAGGTCTCCTGTTTTTTCAAATTGGAAATCAAATTATGTATTTTTATTTTCTAAAAAGAAAAAAATGCATCTTGATTGCTAGACAATATAAAATACAAATTCTGAAATCAACAGAAACATGTTTCACCCAGCTGTCTTTATTTTTTTTCTCTGTCTCTGTTTCTCAAAGAAAATTTTTATGTCATTTCTTTTTTTCATTTATTTTAGGGAGAAGTTTAATGCCTCATGGTGTTAGTCTTTGCAAAACTCCTACAGAGGTACGAGTCATACAAGTCATCGCATTATTTGCAGCAGTACATCTACAATAAGAATAAGTGATAATAGTAACTTATTCTTAAAATACATGCTCAAAACAAAAACTGGCTTCCAGTTAAATAGAGTCTGCAATGTGTGTATTCCATGCTATAGAGGAGCCTTTTACCGATTGCAAAGTAAAATTCAAACGTATCTTGTAAAAAACTTCATTTTTAAAAAATCAGACACAAAGAAAACAGCTGTGAAGAGTTTGAGGAGTTATTGAAAGGGTTTGTTACGCAAACAAAACAAAACTTTCCCAACACTGACTTACTACTCTCATAATGAATGGAAAAGGGTTCACCTCCGAGCAGAACTAGATTTCAAAAGTAAATGACTTACTCAGGCTACAGATTGAAACATTGTTTTACCATTGATTTTCTTCCTAACTAAGATCTCTCATGTACTTGCGACTCATTATCTCTGACAATGAACTCCTGCAGCAATTGACACATCTGTTTCTCAAAAAGTGCACTGAAACCATGTCAGTGTGGCTGTGGCACCAGCAGGTCCCAGGCCTTTGCTTCAGGCTGCTGAAACCTGCTCATCCCTTTGAGCACACCTTTCACCGAGGCAAACAGGGAGCTTTCTTTGCCTTCCTCCGATCTGCGTATCAAAGGCAGACTACACAGAGGATGCACGAGCAAAACAACACCTGCAAACACAGCTTTGCCTACCAGGAATGTTGGAAAGACTGGATATGAATTGACTTAAAGAGGAAAGAAAGGAAGTGTGGGGGGAAACCCTAAAAACCAAACACAGAAGTTTGGAAGTCTCGTGCAAAGAGCATGAAAAAAACCTGGAGTACTCACTTCACGCAGATGGCTACAAACCCTGCCCAACTCCACAGTCCAGACTGGAACATCTGCACCTTCTCTTTTTCTGTTTAGGTTTATCATATTAATTTCTCCCATTTGATCTCAACTGATACTGCAAACAAGGGAAGGGAAGTTGCCTGCCCATGCCAGCTTACACTCCCCTGGTGCTCAGGACATCCTTATGCAGCTGGGCTGGAAGTGGGAATGAGAGTCCAGGACCACCAGTCACCAAAGGAACTTCTGAGCCATTTGGAAACACCGAAATAAACACCAGCACTGCAACCTAGGGGCCCAGCAGCACTCACACGAAGATTTTCAGATCCATTAATAATCAGACTATAAAGCTGCCAAACTGGGCAGAGGAATACTAGGAAACATTTCAGAGAAGTCTGGCTGCAGGACTCTTGTATTCCTACTTTTGGTTCAAAGCACTGATTTCCCACTCAGCACCAAGCAGCTGCAGATGAGGGGAGAGAGGATGCAGCGAAGAGAGGGAGAGGATGTGGAGAGAGGACACGGAGTGTCCCAGAGTCCGGGACTACATGTGGGTGCACAGGTCAGTCCTATGCATAAGGATCTGCAAGATTTGGTTTTCACAGGCACACTTATTAAAAACGCAGGGAAAACTAAACCCAAACAGTTTTTCCAGTGTTCCTGAAACACCCTGGCCTGCTGGAGCCGTCCACATGGTGGAACCAGCGTGGTTCTGTGCACCCAGCTGCTCCTCACTGAGCTTGCCGTGTGTGTCTGGAGCACTCCAGGGTGGCCTGCCCTTGGGGAATGGACACTGAGCACAAGTGACCCTGACTCCAGCCACTGCAGTGCCACAGTGCCAGTGTGGACAAACCTGCCTCCTGGCTCCCAGAAACCAAGCTCCTAGTGGAAACAGAGAAGAGGCTACTGCAAAAAGAAAGAAGTCTTAAACTCAGCTACATTGAGGATAAAAAGAATGGAATTGTCAGGGAGAAAAAAAAAACCACAAAAGAGCCAGCAAACAAAACACGCAAAATATTCTTGTGTCTTTATTTTTAAAAGTTGCCTCCCAGCTTTCTGTTCTGCAGGGAGCACATAAAATATTATGATTCATAAGTTTTAGTCTTCATGGTAATTTTTTACTATTCTGTAAAGGTTTGGGGGGGTTGTTTTGTTTTTTGGGTTTTTTTATGCAATGATCTAACTTCCCCATATAATCTTAAGATGCTATCAACATACTGGATTTTAATTACTTGCACAGCAGAATCCTAAACTGGAAGGACAAGAGACCAGGCAATTGCACAGCATCTTTCTCTAAAGCTGTTCTGATCTGACTTGGATTTTGATTTGGGGTATATTGATGCAGATGCTCAGTGGATTAGTCTCTCCTAATATTTACCAATGCATAAAACAGAGTGATTAATTTAGAAGATGGTGGTGATGAAAGGAACCTCATGGCAAGTGATACATAACCTTTCCACTTTGGTAAGGAATACTACCGAATTTTGGGAGGCAAAGCCTCCTAAAGCTATGAGGCAGTCAAGGACTAGAACAGCAGTTGCATCCCAGATCTAGACTATGAGATGTCTTGTGCAAGGCAGTGCTGGACCGTACAAATTCTGCAGGCTCTGCATTCCGTGGAACTCTCCTTTCCCAGATCGGTGTTCTGTGCTGTGCGTTTGCTGTACATGGGGTTTATTCAGAAATCAGTTGTTTCTCACAGCAGAAATCTCATGGGCAACACCAGATTTGGGAGGTGCTGAGGCACAGAAGGAGGAGAAAACTTGCAGAGGTTCTTACTCTTACACCCAAGGCTAAGTGAAAAAGAATCTCCCAACTTCTCACTCACTTTTCCAAACAAGGGCACCACAATTCCCACGTCTCACTTCATCAAGGCCTAATTTCTGGACAATAGCATGCCTAGATGCATATTTTACAAATTAAAGGATATTATAAGAAAAGATAGAAGAATGACTAAATAAACTCTGTGATCAAAATAATCTGCAGTCCCAGTAGTGTTAACCCCAGTGATTTTGATGGTACAATACAAATTATTCTTTGTACCCATATTTCTTCCAGTGGCTTGTACAGTATTAGCTCATGATACATGACAGACAGAAAAAAGCCGGGGGCTGTCTGAAGTGGCTTAAGTGGGACTTAAACTCTATGTAGGCCTAGAACTAGTCATCAGCAAAAAGGTGAAATTCACTCTGTGAAGAACGGCTTCACTTTTTAAAATTGCCATTAGAAGCAATACCCACCCAACAGCCACCGGTCACCTGTGGAAACCTTTTTGTCCTGAGTGCTCTACAGAAATGCTCATATAGAGCTGGAACGGACGCTGCAAGTGCACTGGTAAAGTGATTTTTCAGCTTGATCTCTTGGTATTAATTGAATTTTGAGACTTGTCTATTTGTTCTTCCACTGCTTACAATCTTAAAACTAATATACACAGTTAAGGCTTAGGCCTGGTTTTTCACAGATTAATGTTCAGGAGAGCTTGTTAGCACTTCCTGCTGAACCTTCAATTGCTGTTCCATTTAATGTTTTAGGTTATATTGTATCTCAGGAGGAACACACCGATGACAAGAAAAGTTACAAAATTCAGGGACTGGATAGAGGCGCAATTACCCCCATCTTCCAGGTGAAACCCAACCCACCACCAGGCCTGTGCAGACTCTTTGGGGTATTCAGCTCAGCACGCATCAGAAGTTAAAAGGTTTGTAGCAATTATTTCAACAATAATGGAATTTTAGTGCTTCTGTGTCCAGCCCAGAACCTTATATGGGTGCAAACTAGCCATATCCAACTGACAGTGTAAAGAAATCTATTTTGGGAAGAGAATTATGCTCATACTTTAAGTTCCTTCCAACTTGATAAAACCAATTTCAAGATGTGGCCCGCAGTGTCACCGACCAAAGGGACATGCACCAGCAAGGACACACAAACATGTACAGTACCTTCCACAAACATGAAGGTCTCCTTAGAAAATTACAACTGTTCTGTGTCCACTCCTGACTTCCACTCGTTACAACAGGTACAACCTGCTCTTTACAACAGGTACAACCACCTTCCAGTTGGTTTTCCTGTCCCAAATCAGCCCTCTCCTTCTACAGACTTCAGGCCACCTTGTTCCCAGCTGACTGCACCTTCAGCCATGTGCTATTCCTTAACAGATTTCAATTAATTAATTAAATAGAAATCCTTAACCCTCTCTTAAGCAACACTGTTGAGTTTTGATTCCTGAAAGCTTTTTGGGGGGGAAAAAAAAAAAAGCAAGCCCCAGCTAGATATCATTTTCATCCTGTTAAATACCACCCCCCAAAAGCATTTCGTGTTATAGAGAAGCAACCACTACTCTAAGGAAAATGCTAAATAGCATCTTAAATGTATACATATGAATATTATACATGCAACTTCACTTTTGTTTACACCAAATAGAAGCGCACTCATATAAAAAATATTCAGACCTCATACGCGAGACGTATATATAGTAGAGCAGGTTATACTTCAAATGAAATAATTTTATAGAGACATTCAGAAGGTACCAATAAGACAGTAGAAATAATTGTTTTAGTATAATTTAAAATGTAAACGTCACGTAATATGTAATTTAAATGTAAATCTGCACCTTAAACCTTCAATCCATCAATGTAAATCTCCATTTTAAGAAACAAAATTTCCATGTGATCATGTTAATTCCGCCTTCTATAATAATTATAGAATGAGAAACATATAACCTTCAATTAAAAACTGGTAACTAGCTATCTTCATAACAGATCGAGTTGAAAAACTGTTTTAATAAAATAGTTACTAATAAAAATAAATTTTAAAATGTTAATTATTTATTCATATACTAACTAAGCAAACAAAAAAGCCCTGTAAGTCACACTGCATTAAAACCAAAACTAAACCTCACGATGAACCCCTGCAGCAAAATTATATATGTCTTTTGGGCCTGTAACAGAGTTTCCATCCATTTTGGGATAATATGATCAATTTCTTCCATGCACCCTGCAATTCATAAATGCGTGCTGGAGCAGGAAGAAAACTGATGCCATGTCCCTTAAAACCAGACAGCAGGACTCTGACACTCCTTGGGTTAAACTGGATAAAGCAAGAAGGCACAAAAGCTCACTGCCCAAGTCTGAAGGTTGTGCAGAATGTAGCATTCTTTAAATGCACTTTAAGAGTCATTCGAGTTCAGGCTTCCTGCATCAGGTTTTTAAATTAGTGTTAGTTGGGTTTGAGAGTACAATCCAAAACCCTCTGATATCTGTGGGAGACTTTCCACTGACTCAGGACTGGATATACTATTTTGTTTCCTATAGACAAATTAGACAATACATCTCATCTGCCAAAGGTAACAAAAGTATCATGAGAACTCTCATTTCTTAAAAACAAAAAAAATCTGCAACCAGAGAGAAAAATAAATATATACATTAAAAAAGAAGAAAATAAAGAATGATTTATCAAAGAGAAAAATCTTTTGAAAATAATACTTGCTGTATATACAAATGTAGAAGTAAATAAACCAGAGCTCTTTGTGTTTGGGTAGCAAAATAAATACAGCGATCGAAATCTCTTGGATGCAACAAAACAGCCTTCCTACCCTTTTGCAGACTGCATTCCAATGAAAAGCAAGAGTAGCTCTGAGAAGATTGCCAATGCATTTAGAAGTCCATGTCAAAGCTTTGTGTTCACCAACACAGAACTGCCTGAGCTGAAACAACTGTCCATCTGAGACACTGTCAATATTTGTAGCTGCTTTATGGTTATTACACCCTGCAGATGAAAATGCAAATGAACTCTCCCACAGAACAACCCCTTCTCGATCACTGCGATTCCATGAGGCCAGTTCCTGTGAGTAATGCCTCAGAAATAATAATGTAACTTGTGTCAAAATCCCAGTGTTTGGTGATCACTTTTACAGACCCCTCAAACTGACTCCTCTCTCTGAGGAATTAACTCCAGTGTGAAGCACCTTGGCCTAGCAGGGCTGTGAAAAACAAAAACACTCTGCTCTCACATATTTCTTTAAGCTACTCAGTTCCACGGCCTGTCCCCCCAGCACTAAAATAGACAGACTTGATGGTGCTGCTCCTTGTTTTCTAGCTCCTGAGATCAACTGTTCGCAGTGTACTTTCCTACTTTTGAAACTACATAAAATGAGAAAAAAAAAATTAGAGAAAAATAAAGAAAACAAGACCAGTCTAAATAGCGCTATTTTTTCTAATTTGGCACTCCAAAAGTATTTGCATCTGTAATTATAAAATCATGTGAACTCTTTTATTATTGAAATTGCCTTCTCCTCTGGAAATGTCTGCTTACATTGACAAAAGAACTTCAGGAGCTGAATGAATGCCACAGCAAACATATCTGTGTGAAGGTATCTGATTAAATGGGCAACATGCTAAGTGTCCCTCCGATTTAAAGTGTGGCAAAATATCAGTCAGCAATTCAAATGCAATCAATCAAGGGTTGTAGAAAATGATGACTTAATTAATATTTGATAAAGGTATATTGGTTATTATAATAATAAATTCATTTTTTCTTAGCTCGTCTTCCTTCCCCTTTGCAAATGTTCGATCGGTATGCAAAGCAATTTACTTTTCTATTTGTGCTTTAACAAGTTTGAAAAGAGCAAATCACTTTAAAACTCCACAGAGATTGGACAGGAGCTAAATGTTTTCCTTGGCAGATAACAGGATACGACGGTTGAGGTTAATTTAAATTTACGTGTGTAAAAATAAATAGGCAGTACATTGCCATCTCGAATCTATAGACTCCTTCCAAAAAGGCTGCCCTAATTTAAATAAAGAATGCATAAGGTAATGCATCAGCTACATACCAAATATTGACCCAACATTCCTTTTTTTTATTCATAGAACACTCATTTGGAGCACCAGTGAGATAAAGCTCTTTAGAGCGCCACCCCCCACCCCCTCCCTTTTTTTTAAAAGCAAAGCAACAAAACATGATTCATGCTTAGATGTGTATTTTGGAGCATCATGCCTAAACAATTTTTATGAGAGTTTTGAAAAGTTTGGTGGAAGACTCCGAAAACCACGATAGCAGTCGGATCATTATTTGAAACTATTATGTATGTAGTCCTAATCCAAATCCCATCTGAAGTCGGTGGAAAAACCCCCATCGCCTTCAGAGGCCTTTGGATCGGATCCTTTGTTTCCAGAGGTACAGAACAGCAAATTTCAAACGTATGCAAGAACGAGGAGTATACAACTACTAAATAAATGGTAACACTAATCTGTGAAAAAAGACAGTTTTTTTAAAGGGCAACTCAAAATTATGAGATCTCATATTTGATGGCGTATTTTTTTTAAAAGACAGGCTGCAAAGGGCCTGATCCTGGGTGTTTTATTCCTACATATCCCTCTACAAATGAAGGCGTCTTGAACAGAATTATGTTCTATTTTGGAGATCGTAAGTCAAATTTAAATGAAACCCTTCCAGAACTGGAGATTTAAAATATCCTCTGTGGCACAGGAATACCTGTGGACAGATTTCTGCATTATTCCTAAGAGAATCACAGGCTGGTTTGCTCTCTCGTGAGAAGTTACAGGCCAGATTTATTAGTGATTTCACAAATGTACCTACAGACTATGTTAGTGAATATCTGATGGAGGGGGATTGCTCCAAAGCCCATCAAACTCAGCTCAACAGAATTCAGCATATTGTGGCTCAGGTATGGATTCGGATGCATAAACAAGTGCAGATCTGCAAAGCCCAGTACAGTTTACAGCAGATAAAACTCAGGACTTGCAAAAGTGCGTCTGCACTTCCAAACATCTACCCGTCCATTTTCTATCTGCTGGGGTCACTCTGCTGGGGAATGTCTATTGTGCTGCCTACAGGGATTCCAACTTTTTGTCTTCTGGCTGCAAACGTGAGTCTAGCTAGCTGCACGCATCCTGAATAAATGAACACTTATCTCTGCGACAATCAAACGTGCTGGGCGAGCGCACGCTGCACGAACACGCATGCGGCTACGAAGAAACACGCTCCACAGCGTGTCTTACTTGAGAAACAAAAGACATGCAGTTGTATTTCTAAATTATTTCCCCCCCCTTGTCGGACAGGTACAGGCACCATAAATCAGCATTAGAACTGTGGCAGCGTGGCTTTGTTGTGCATCTCAGACCTGCACAAGCGCCACCACTGTGGGGGAAGGAGGGAGGGCTGATTACCGGCACCTGCTTCAAGCTGCGAGGGACTGATGCAGTTAGCAGGAAAAATGCCTAATTAGAGCGCATTTCCATTTTCCTGAGGGAAGGTGTCACGATCACAGGCCTGCCCATGCCCTGAGCACCCATCTGCACGGCAGACTCTGAGGGCCAAGGCCTGCCAAGGTTTATGGAACATGTGGCACACGGACGGAGGCCAAGTGCAGCACAGAACCTATTCTGCTTGCAGGGGAGCTGATGAGGTGCTGAGTGGATGTGAATTACATTCCCCCCCCCACCCCAAAAGAAAAAATTTTGGTTTTTTTCTCCAAGAAAACTGGATGAAACAAGGCACTCCTTCCACTCCTTTTATTTCTCCCTAGCAGCTACAAAAGGTTTATGAAAACTTGGCACATACTATGAGAAGACAGTGGTGTACCCATAGAGCCACACAAAATACAATCCAGCCTCACATCCTACTTGTATATTCAACAAAGACGAGAACCCCGGACTGCATCCACATCTCAAAGAGCTAACTCCCGCTCCATTCTCTTTCCCTTTCTCCTCTCCACCTCCTCCTCCCTTTTCCCACTCCTTTACCCACAATAAAATCTCTCTTACCCGATCCAAACCTGGCAACATTCATCCAGGCGAAATTCCAATTAATTTTAGAAAGTTTAGCCAGACGGCCCACTTGCTATCTCTGGCAGTGAGGATCCCATGGTAGCCCGCCTGCCTGCAGACCCTGCTCCTGTGGGATCACTGCTGTGCCACGAGCGCTCGGCTCTGCCCAGCACTCCGCACCCCTCCCAGGCCTAGGACACATGGACCTTGCCCTCGTGTTGCCCACATTCTCCACACCAGCAGGTAAAAGGCAGATTTTCAGCCAAGACAGGTGCGAGGTTAAGAAGAGACAGTTCATTTATCAGCAACTCCTTAAATTTCCTTATGGAGGACAAAATGCCATTTGGAGGTTTGAGATGAGGGAGAAACACTCATTTTGCCCCCAACTCGGTCTATCTTAGATTATTTTCACTGTGTTTCACTCAATTATTACCTGAAAATACACAAAACTTCATAATTATTATCTGAAAATATGCCAAACTTCATCCTAGTCAGCTATAAAAAATATTATTTTAATTAAGCAAAGTATTGTCAATGCTTTTCATTTTTCATTCCATGCACCAAACATTTTGTATGAGAATCTTGGCACTCCAACACAAAACACTTTCAAAATGTAAATGCTCCAGCTCACATGCATAATTTCTGAAGACATTCATCTGAGGGGCTGAATAGTTCTATCGGCATTTATATTTCAAGTTACAGACTAAAAATAATTTTAAATTTAAACCCTGATAAATCACCAATCTAATGAACAGATTTTAATCCCTCTTCAATTAACATGCACATGGTCTTTATACACTGCTATGTTAATTTTCAGCATACTTATAGAAATCCTCACTGTGAAATAAACCAGGCAATTCTGCTTCTTTCACTTTCAGAGGTAATTTCTAGCAAGCCACCACAAAATAGTGAACTAAAATGCCAGAAGCAATTTTATATTCCTTTAAGATGGTCCTCATCAACAAAATAGCCCCCAAGTATTACAACCTAAGGATAAAAAAAAAATATTCTTTAGATAAATAGCATCATTAGGAACAATGTCACCGAGTACTCTAAAATTTCTCAGTGAGGAGTGTTCAGCAGTTTGTGATTTTATAACAATGACTACGAGTTAAAACCCTCAACTAATATTTTATTTGCATTGCACTGTGTAGCTGTTACAGGCCTCTAAAAACTACTTTGAAGAAATTAATTTTAGCTATCACCAAGGCATATGCTCCTAAATTCCTTTCTTAATCTACACAGTTCACTAAAACATTCTCTGGTTACTTTGAGCATGATCAGCCAATAAATACTGCTTTACTACTTACAGTTATGAGTTGTATTTCAGTTTATGTTGCCATAAAACAAATCTAATGCAATGCCAATACGGAGACAGTTTGGATACAATGTTGTCAATGGCTTGAATTTAAAACTATTTTTGTATAAGTCACTAGGTATTTTCAAATTATTTTGGGTTGGTTTTTTTGTTTTTTAATTCTTTAAAAAATTGGGGGGTGGGAGGGTGGTTGTGGAGAAAACCCCCAAACTTACTATATTTGGTCTGCTATTTACTTTAATCCTAGACATAAATAAAATTGACAGGAAAAGATTAAAATATTTTACACAAGCCTCCCATTTTTTCCACTGTGTAGAAAAAGGATTTTGGTTTACAAATATATATGAAAGGACCAGTTTCCTCATAAAGTGTCTTAAAAATATATTTATTTCCAGATACTTTAATTTCCACATAGACTAGTCTATATAAAGAATTCAAAATACCTATTATCGTAAGTCTGGCAATTTCACAGTAGTAATAAATCTTAAGTGTTTAACCGTCTGTCAAATTGCACCTAACTCAGTGCATCTATAGCCACATGCTACTTTGGTCTATAAATGGCATTACTCTAATATTTAAGTATTCTACTTAAAATAAATTCCTTCATTAACACCCGAAGAGAAAGAGTGGGAGTGTGCGTGAGCATGTGCCAGGGCGCACACGTAAAAGATAAAAAGAAAATACACTTTTGGCGCTTATGGACCTTAAAAGGCCTTGAAAAATAGTATTTTTAAAATATATGATAAAAATAGTAATTAGAAACTAATCCTGAACAATTCCGCATATTAAAAAAAATTAAACACGAATGCTGAAAATATTTACGTTCAAACTCACGTTGCTAAGAAAATCAGGAAATGTAATCGTGATGACAGAACAGCATCTGATAGTTACCTGCAAAGCCAGGAGTTGAGCAATGCCACCAGGTCCCTTCTCTCGTGTGTTTCCCTACAAATAAACCCCATGCACTGGCTGGTGGCTACGTTACAGCTGCTCTGCACAGGGATGCTTAATAATGCTTCGCACAGACCGAAATATTAAATAAATGTAAAAAACTTGCACCGCCCAACTTTGTTTCTTCTCTTAAGCTCCCTTCTATTTTTATTTTTTAGAAGGGAAGGGGGAAGCGCCATTCAGGAAAGCAGCTATATTGTGCTCAATGAAGGCAGGACTGGCACAAGTCCTAGAACATTTGCATTCAGAAATAAAAGCTGTGATCGACCTTTGTCTGCTAAGAAAATGAAGCTTGCTGGTTTTAAACAGGCTAGCGAAGGGAGGGGCAGACTCGATAGAGAGGGAGAAGAGAACGTAAAAAACAGCAACAATAGCAAATATTAGTCTATCACATCCTTAATAGGCAGCAAAGCGATCCTCCCGAATGAGCCTGGACCTCGCCGGGTTGATAACGCACTCCTGGTTAATCATAAATTATCAGGCAGACGCGAGCCAATGTGCCGATCCCCACGTAGTTCCCGAAACTTGATTTTCCCACTTGGCATCCCCTGCGCTCCGGCGGGAGCAGCTTACCCTGGCAGGGCGGGACGGCGGCCCGGGAGCCGCCGATGGATGCGGCGCTGGGTGTTCCCCTCGCAGCTCCGCAGTGCCCGGGAAGGCGGGCGGGAGGCTCCGGGCGAGGCGGCGCATCCGGGCAGGCCCGGGAGCGGCCTCGCCACGCGCCCCGCACCGGCCCCGCCGGCAACAATGGGCGGCTGGAGGGGTGGCAGGGACGGCGGCGAAGGGAAGGGAGCAGGGCAGGCAGAAGGGAAGGGAGAAGCGAGGGGAGGGAGGGAGCGAGCGAGCGAGGGAGGGAGCGAGGGGGGAGAGACGGAGCGAAAGAGGAGGGGAGGGGAAAAAAGAGAAGCGTGTTAAGCTTGTCTGGTAGTTAACAAGTCTTGAATGAAGAATGTTAGCAAACAGACAAACAGCATGT
>VZTJ01005471.1:234202-252544 GCA_013397795.1 Orthonyx spaldingii
CCCTCCCTCTTTACCGCCTATTTTACTTCTTTTGTCTGGAAGCTGGCACCTGTCCCAGAGACGGCATTTTACTGCACATCCCCTTTTCCCTCCTCAGCAGAGAAAGGGGCGGAGGGGAGGTCTGCAAGGACGAAACAGCCTGTGCACCCCCTGCCTCCCGGGCACCCCCCCCATATTTCCTTTTCAGCCATAGTCCAATTGCAAGGGGTTTGGAGGGATATCACACGCCCTATTTCACATGGCGCAGATACCTACAGCCATTAAAAATATATTTGTATGAAAGAGAAAGAGAAAGGCAGAGAAAGCGAGAGGCTCGTTTCCTGAGCAGCAGTGTGCACTGGGACTCCGGGGAGGAAAATCACCAGCAAAAGCCCTCGTCCTCAGAGCACACAAACCTGCAAAGCCCGAGTCATCGCTCAGGCAAAGGAATCCATTTCCTTAACGGAGGGAAAAGGGAGTGAGGGGAAGGGATGAGCAGAGGGGCGAGCCCTCGGCGCTTTGCCCTCTGCATGGGGATGTACAGCGCAGGAGTGGCGAGAACCAGCCCCGCTCGGGAACGCTGGGAGAGGAGAGGAGGACTCAGGCAAGCAGAGGAAAAAGAAAATCCTATTTGCAGCATTTTAAAAAGTTCTGCTCTGGCAAAGGCCGTCTGAAGGGGAGGCCCTTGCAGTAGGAATGCGAGCAGCAGCCGCCTTTCCAGAGTCCAGCCTCCTCCTTGTGAGTGACTGGAGCAGTCTGGCGGAGGAGGAGGAGAAGGAGGAGGAGGACGTGAGCCAGCGAAACGCAGCGGGCTGGAGCTGATGATGAAAGCGGCACGGCCCTGCGCGGACAGGCTCCTTTCCATCCCCCGCAGCCACGGGCACCCGGACACGCACCGAGCCCGGCCCCGCTGCGGCCCCCGCCGGGTCCCCCGCGGGCCGGGGCTGCGATGGGGACGGCGCCGACGGGAGGGGACCCGGCAGAGAGGCAGCGATGGGAGGAAAGGCGCTGCGCTGGAATGTAAATGCACCCACGCTATGGCAATATGCTTGACAGGGCAGTGCGGCTAATGAAGCTTTTAACTGGGGGAGGTGGGGGGGGTAGTTTCTACGGAAATATCTCCCGGGATTAAAATGGAGAGAAGAGGGCTCCCCTCTGCATTCACACACCTACACCGCTCTGCGTAAGGCAGCAGTCTGCAAGGACCACGATCTACAGCACACACACAAAACCAACCCCAACCTACGAGGTGAAAATGCCTATTTGAAAAAGTAAATATTGTACGTGACAGAAAAACTTTGTGATTTTGTTTTCTCATGCCCTTACTTCCAAACCAGCTGCACAGCCAAGCTCAGGCTGCTTGGCCCTTGTAACTCTCTTGGCACCGAGTCAAAAGCTGATAAGCATTTGGGCGAGACAGCTCAACTGCTGTGCTGGAAGAAAAACAGCTGCCATGATTGCTGTTTGATTGAGAGCGCTCGCACACACTCACAAAAAACATACCAGGCTGCAAGGACGGGCCACAAATGCCTGAGGATTCAACTTCAGAAGATCAACATACATTTCCTTAAAAAAAAAAAAAAAAAAAAAAAAAAAAAAAAAAAAGAAAAAATTATATAGTTTCGCCTTCATACACCCTCCCCTTTTTAAAAGAAAACGTGCTGCGTCGACTTGCTTTTCTTCTTCCCATCCCCCCTCCATAACCTCAAGCAAACTCAAGGAATTGTGCCAAAAGTCCCGTTGCTAGTTACCAAGAGCATTTTTTTAAACGTCCCTTTGACACTTCTTTCCCTCCTGCTTACCATGGAATATGCAAGTAAGATAATCTTTCCATTACTTACAAGAAATAACTCAAAAAAATTCTAGCTCAGCCTTCCTTTCCCTCTTTCTCTCTTAAGGGGCAAGAGGAGGGAAGCGAGAGGGAGAAGGATGTTTTTTCTCTTTGCCGAGTTCAACATTTGGCTTTTTCCATTTGTGGCAGATCACTGTAACGCTATTGTAAAACAACTTCCTGCCCCTTTTGGCTCACGTTCCAGAAGCTGCTAGGCTAAGTTCATAGCACAAACTTTTTTCCCCCTTGCCGAAGAAGAGAGACAAAAAAAAATTCCTGCAAATTATTTCCCCCTTCTTCTGGCTAATGGACTCACAAGGTGAATTTATTGCAGCTCTTTAAGAATGTTACACAAGAGACGTCGGTATCCCAGCCGGATAATTCATAAGCTGAAAAGGTGGGGTCATTATAAATATATGTCTGTGTGTGTCTGTGTGTGTTGCATTTTAATTCCGTCATTTTGAATTGTAAGTCTCAGTACCATCAGGTGGATAATGAGCTAAGCTGCTTCATCTGCCGTACTAATTTGTATATCTATCATAGCACAGATCATTGGCTCAGTACATACAGCCTCCTACTTTCCGATTGCTTTTGTGCTCTAAGGTGGCCTGCATCTCTCTCGTCGCCCTCCTCTTCCCTAAATGCTCAGCCTCACGAAAATACCCACTGGAAGCTCCTAAACCCTCCCTGCTAGAAACGGGAGACATTACAGTCTCTCTGCTATAAGCCAAAAAGGAAAACTAAGGCCTCCACAAGTTGCTCTCTCACGGTCTCTCCCTCCCTCCCTCCCTCTCCCTCTGTTTCTCTCATAGCAACAGCATTTCTTGGTGCGCCTGCTTTGGCATACATCAGCATTTCCACCGTCCAAGTGTCCTTTTGCGTCACATCTCGCCATTTCATTCAGCCAATGAAATCTCCTTCTTGCAATAAAAATATATAGACTTTTTCTGTTATTGGTATATTCAAATTTTTTTTTCATGTGCTTTCCTAACATAAAACGTTGTCAAGCATTTGATTTGCCCTCCACTGGGGGGGGGAGAGGGTGGAGAGGGGGAGGAGACTGTACAAGATTCAACCTTGAAGAGTCTTCTTTGTGGAAAATATGTTACCGTAAGAAAAAAGGGATTACATAGTTACTTAAAGTCATAGTTGTCCCTCTCACTTACTATTGATTTTGCTTATGCTATCATTGCTTTCCTGATGTACTTTTAAAGCAGCTAGGCAGCTTCAACTGATTGCAAAAGTCAATACCATGAGTGTCTAAGTTTGCAAAATACTCTTCAGGAGACAGAATATATTAATTGATATTTTATTCCACTAAATATTGATCATGAGGTGATAGATAAAACTGCATCGTAAAATGAAAACCCACAGACATACATTTCTGTCCCATCCAAGGTGGTTGCTCTCCAATGCACTATCCTGCAAAATGGAGTGGAGGGTTTCAGAGTCGGAGGTTCTTTCCAAGATGCATTTCCCTCTTCCATAACCTCACAAGAGCAGCATTTCAGTGCCCAGCTGTGGTAAAGATGGTGACAAAGGCTCTGTTCCATGCCCCAGGTATCCTGGCTCGTGAGGCAGCCGTGGAGCTGCACACCCTGTGCCTGGCACGGCCAGCCCTGCCCGGGCTGGGGCAGCGGCAGGACACAGAGCCCAGCTCTGGCCTCAGACCTGACCCCGAGCGAGCTCTGCTCCCAAAATGCGCAGTACCAGCCAAGGCAAGAAGGCACGGGGCTGCACATGGGGGTTTCTCAGAGCTGCCTGGCCATGCCGCAGCTCCAACGACTCCTGCAGTGGCAAATTTAGGGAACCTCTGTTACCCATTTCGATCCGGCCTCAGATCTGCAGAAAATGCTCAACCACCAGCATTCTGAGGAGAATACACACTTCTTCTGTAAGCAAAATTTATGTTTTATGGTTTTCCCTTACCAACTTTTTTTTTTTAATGGTGTGAAACCACAAAATGTTTCTAATATTTATTTTTAGGGAATTATAATAAAAGCATACTAGAGATTATCAGGACACAGTTGACAAGATACTTAAACAGTAACTTTGCCACAAATATTTATTTTGGTAAAGTGACACCTAGTAATTCTGACCTCTTCTAATAACTTTGGTCTCTATTGCATATAGACTGTGCATAAGATTGCAGAGGATGTGCATAAATTCTGGGTGGTTAAAATGTAAAAGCAAGCAAAATTTCTGGATAACAGCCTTAGCAGCAGACAGCTACCATATCCAGCTAAAACTCTTATCATTTTTGTTTTAAAATAATGGCATGACATTCCTGATAGTATTTATTTTAACAGAACATGCACAGATGAGAATGTTAACCCTGCACAGAAAAAAAGACATTACATGTGATAGTGCAGTCAACAACTTTTAATGCCAATGAAATATAAAAGACAGACCTATTTTTTAGGCAAGTATCGGACTTAGGTAGACAAATTGCTTAGTTCAGGGTGTTTTACTTGTATTTAATCAGCTTTCTGAAAGACTTTCCCCCTTGTTTCTCAGACATGATTTTTAGCTCCTTATTTTTATACTTTCTATAAAAAATATAGGTCTTCCTGTTCTTTACTCTCCATACCTGCCCCCTCCTTTCTCATTTTTTGTTAATGTGAAAACAGCTGAGATTGATCCCTTCTTTTGCCTGCTCCTAATGGGAATAATTCTGGTGCATCTGGAGGGTTAAAAGTGCCTCGCCTTTACACAATTACGGCTCGTATTCATCCACTCAAAGCTACCCTTCCTCAAGGAGATACGTAAACGCATTCTGTCTGTCACCACAGTTGTGAAATAAGATTGAAAGTTGTCTGACTTTAGGTTACTGCAGTACTAAAAAATTAGGGATTCAGGAAAAAGGAAAACAACTACCTTAAGTCCAACTTGTAAGCTTCACTTAACAGAAATGGAGTTCCAAAAAGGGAGGTGGGAGAATTAATCACCATGCCTGAATAAATTCAAATTATGTAAACAGTAGTACGCCAGTATTTCCACACCACAGTTTATACTATTACAGAATTTTGCGACTCCTTTCTTTCCCTTTATCACAAGTTCTGTCTATTGGAAACTCATTATAAATACTCCTGCTGAACACTAATTCATTTGCTTCTATTTTAACTGAGAGTGGCATCTCTTTTCTTTCCTCTCAGTTTGGTATAACAGAGACATCCACACTGAGGTCACCTCTAAATAGATCATGATTTTTTGCTCTTCAGGTAATACAGCTCATTTGCAATATGGGGTGGTTTGTAATCTAACAGCCTTCAGAAATATTTAATAAAATATGATCAGGTACATGTTTAGGGTTTTTTTATAATTCAATTAAACTTTTTTTTTTTTTAGGATTAAGTTATCCAGAAAAGTGTAAATTCCCTTTTTTATTTTACTGTATCATTAAAATAATTCCAGTGCAGGTTATAAAAAAACATCACCAAGAATAA
This sequence comes from Orthonyx spaldingii, assembly GCA_013397795.1. Lineage (NCBI taxonomy): Eukaryota > Metazoa > Chordata > Aves > Passeriformes > Orthonychidae > Orthonyx > Orthonyx spaldingii. The sequence continues at coordinate 239,459 of VZTJ01005471.1, forward strand.
CTTTACTTAACATTTTGACAGCTTTTCTTTTCAAAGGCACTCTCTAGGAATTAAAAATAAAAATAATTAAAATCTATCTGGAAAAGTAAAGCAGTCTTGAGCACCATTCCCTGAAAGGATCAATCTGTTGAGTACACGGGTGCACACTGCAGAGAAAGGACAGCAATTACAAATTGTGCTATTGTGCAGGTCACTTAGGAAAGTTCTATTTACTGCAAGATAACTTGCATTAATTCCAATGGATCAGTGGCCTATTAAACTATAGGGGAAAAGCACTGAAATTCCAAATAGACAATTCTGAAATGATCTAAGCTGTAAAAGCAAGCTGAATGAGGATGTATTTCTACACCCTTCCCTTCAAAACGTAATGAAGCATTTTGCAAAAACACTTCCTCCAGTACACTGTACTTTAACAATAATGTTGCACAGAAAACTTGGCATTAAACTGATATCAACATAAGTGGAGCTCTGGCACTAGGACAAGTAGTTTATTTTTTAATTTTTTTTTTCTTCAAGAAAGGAGGCATTAAAGGGGGTGGTTGCATTTGCAGGTTTTTAAGGGTGCTACCGACAAAATTTTGTTTATCTTGCAACTTTTTTCCCCCCGTTTTTACTGCACTCTTGCCTCGGGACCGCCGGCCCCGCTCCCTCCTTCCTGCTCCGCCGCCGCAGGTGAGCGGCAGCCCCTTCCCAGCCCGGTCCCGGCCGGCATTCCCGACCTGGCTGTCCCGCTCGGAATGCTGTGCCCGGGCGCTCCTGCTCTGCCTGGCAGCACCGCGGTAGAACAAGCAGGGAGGGTTTCAAACCCAGCCCTCCCTCTCTCTCATGGGCACCTCTGCTTAGAATCGGGTGCCTCGCAGAAAGAGCTGCTGGAGATTTAAAAAAAAAAAAANGTCTCGCAAAAAAAACTGAGGGAGAATTAAAAAAAAAAAAAAAAAAAAAAGAAAATTAAAAATATATATATGTGTCTAAAGGAAAAAAAGCAGGGAAGAAAAAGAAAGGACAAATAACACATTGGGGGGAAAAAAGAAAATGTTGATTTTTAGGGAATGATAAGCTGCAAAATGTAAGCAAATATACGTGATGAAATCTGTATTGCAAACTTAAAATTTCTCAGGTCTAAAAGGGGCTTAAAATTTCTTTATATCGTAAATTACTTAAAGATTTTTAAAATAGTCAAGAACTGTCCAGTGACCAAGCTCTCTGATATTAAGTATCTATTTTTTAATTACACCAGTGTGCAACAATCCTGAACAAAGTGAACTGCAATGCACACAAAATTTACATACAACACAAATTCCTTCGTGGTTTTTTTTGGTAGTGAAATGTTAGCGAAGATGAAAAATTTGCATAAACTGTAAGAAAATAAAAAGGGACTTCAATTACAGTATCACTTTCACAGCATAGCTGCAATTACTTACTAGACACAGAGACAATCCAAAATGGTTGTAGATACAGAATTCTGTTTGTGAGCTGAGTGTTAGTATCAGATACTTTATGTGGCCAACCTCAGCTCCACAGTTCAAGTTACCATTTCTTTTGAGCCCATTAAAGGTAAAATATATGGTACATAAGGTGCACCTTAGATTGACTATCTAAAGGATGACTGGAACTTCAGACAAGAACAGTATATTGGCACTGGTAAATTTAAATCCCTCTCCTTGGGAAAAAAACCCCTCCTAACATGAATGATATTGACACATTATTGTTATAATCAACTATAATGTCAAGAGAATAATGAACCTACTGGAAGTATTCATGTATTTATCCAGTCAGATATATACAGGCTTCTACACTCGTGGTACCAGCTGCAGGTATAGCACATAGTTGTGAAAAAAGGACAATACTTTATACAATTTGTGTTCCATGAATGGTGTCATTTGAGTCTTTTTTCTTCCTGTCATGTCACACTTATTGGAGTTGTCACACGTGCATTATTAAGTTTCTTGAATTTCGAAGGGATGCCTAAAGTTATAAACTCATCTTTAACAAGATTCTGCTATGTTTCAGTTTTAGTGAACAAAATGTCCTTCACAGGTGCAAAGGTGATATAAATAAAGGTCTCTTTTCTCCCTGTGGACAGAAAGGGCCAGTTCCGAGCGCAGGGCTTGGGATGAGGCCAATGCTGCTCCCGGACTGTCACTCCACACTGGTGTGTAAAATGGATTTTAGAAAGGAGGGTCATTTTGGCGTTGCCAGCAAACCAGAAATTCAGTGCAAAAAAATCTTTTTTCCCCCCTAATTTCCTGCTTTGCTGTTTCAAAAATGAATCAGCATCTACACAGATTAAATGTGTACCATAATTTAATAAAGGTGATTTTACTGAAGTTTATTACCAACACAAAAGCCCTTATAAGGAAAAGACCCAATGAAGTTTTTGCTGTATTGTCTACACTAATAAAGTGCAGCATGAATACTAAAACTGGCATTGAAGAAAAAAAAAAAAAAGGGGAAGAATTGTGAAAAGCTTCTTCCAGACTTATTCAGTGAACCTAGGTTTTTCAGTTCATCCCAGGGGATGTCTGTGACTAATCCATGGAAATTTCAAGTTTCAAATTTAGCCTTTTTTTTCTTCGGGCCTAAAAGCATTTTAGTGAAGATTTTAGATGGCTGATCAAAGCACTGAAATATTGAAAGGTCAGCTCTTAAACGTATATTCCCAGAACAAGTTACCAACAGAAATATAATGCAATGAATTTTTTTTGATCCACCAAAAATTTCAAGAAAACTGTACAGCTTTTTTTCTAATGCAAACAAGTAACTTAGTAAGAAAACTGTACAGGGAAGAAAACCAGACCTTTTGCCTCTTGGCAACGGAGAACGTGACTGGGTTTGACATGGAGAAGTCTCCCTGATTCAATTACAAATACAGCTGCTTTTCAAAAAATTTTGAAGCCACATACCACAATTAAAGGTGATATCTGAAGCCCATATTACTTCTGTCATTTATCTGTCATACAATTAAACAATTGCACCTTCCGCTAGCATTCATTTCAACAAAATCACATACTCTGTCCCTTCTGCACGTGTGTGCAGTATGGGACTCCTGGATACATGTATGTACATGTGTATGCAGTTATAGTCTCATGCTACCATAGCCCAGTAAGTGTGAATAGGACTAGAATAAGACTCTAAATTAATATTGCTTACATAATTCTGCTCAATAGAAATCATAACAATTTTATAACGCAGCCTAAAGATTACTAATGAAGGGTTACATTTGAGTTACAACAAGAAAATCAACGGAAGGCACGGTTCAGGACCATTGTTTTTCTAGCTATATAAATAAATGCAACATTTAAAAAAACCTTAACTTAAATACAGAGTAAGAACTACGTGAAAGAAGGTGATCGTAACAGCACTACTCCAGCAGGAAATCTATCCCTCGGTGTTACCGTAACAACTCATCCCAACGTTCAGAGAACACAGGGACTGCCTGGATGCAGGACCTTGCTCCCACACCTAGAAGCAGGAGGGAGACTGACAAACATCTGGGATTGCACTGAATAAAGCACTGCATGCATAGACCAAAATGTTCCAGCCTTCAGCTGGCAGTGCCCTGAGTGTTCAGCTCAGAGGGGAAAGCAAAACAGGTACTTCAGACTCATTGTGGAGACTTGAAAAAACAGTTCTGCTTTAAAACTGCGCTTACACGACCGTTTGTGTAGCAAATGGGGATCCCACGCTCACAGGAAAACATTTTTATAGGAATATAAGGCTTCCTATACTATTGTTCAGGTTTTACTGGCCAAAACATTCAGCAGTCTAAGAAAATTACTGAAAATCTATTAGAAAAGGCCCTTTTGTGATTGAACTACTGCACAATTACAGCTCGTCTTTGCCTTTTCCTAACAGAGAACACCATTTTGAGGCTGTAGTGCATTTTTCCTTCCAAAGGGGTTAACGCCAGTGGAAAATGCAAGGATCCTCTTACCACAGAAAAACTGAGCAATGCAGTTTCCCAGAGAAGCTGCCTTTTTATTTTTACAGGTGCAACTGACGTCTGTCTTGTATTTTCTGCTCGCCCAAGTATTAATTTAAAAACCACATACACATGAATGTATGATATGTAACTATCTGCACCCAGGTAGCTTTTTTACACTTTCACACACTTCTTTTTACTCAAGTATTTAATGAAAAGAGGCAGAAGAACAGACTTTGGCATATGACAAATCAGGAAAATCAGCATTCACTTAAAATGAATTTTGCTGAATTACACTAGGCCTGAATATGTATCCCAATATAAAAATGTTTATCTTCAAAATGTAAAGAACAGGCTTCATAATTTCCATAGCACACTTAAAGCCTGATCAAACCGCATGTTCTATAGGACTATTTTTAAAATTTTTCATGTTTTCTCTCCTTAAACTGATACATTGCAATGGTCCAGAGGATCAAGGAAATCAACAGGGAAATAGAAATGGTTTCATATTAAAAGCAGTACAGACAAGTGTACACCAGTTGCTAAAGAGAGAAGGCTGTTAAATATATTCCTACTTAGTTTTCACTGCAGGGGTCACATTTGGAAACAATTTTGATACCAAAATTAGGAGATCACATTTTAATTTCAGCAACATCTTTGTCTAGGAAGTGAGAGAAGCCTTACCCAGGATTAAGCTTTACCAGGTGCACTAGCTGGAAAAATCAGTGCCAGAAACAGTAACGCTGAGGAATCAAGTTCACACAGTAAAATTCTATTAATCTAAACCTTGCCAGGGATAAAGCTCTTTTTTAAACAGTAAAACAAAACTAAACAAAAAAAACAAAACAAAACAAAAAAAACAAAAAAACAAAAACAAAACCAAAAAAAATCCTGAGAGGTTTGAGTCAGGAAAATTCAAAGCAAAAGAATTCCAAAATGTTTCCTTCACTAAGGAGCTTTCAGAAGAGGCACTTCTACAATGGCATCCTAAATTATCATATTGCATGCTGAAATGTTTAACACACTCTGAAAAAATTATTTTCCCTTTCATCAGGCACTTCCTATCATTATTGTAAGGTTCCAATATTTTTTTAAAGAAAAAACGTTTTTAAAAATTTGAATATTGGCTGAGTATTTTCTTAATATTTTTCTTTTAAACTCCAAGCTGCTATCCACATTTTAAAATTCTCCTACAGCTCATTAACTCCAAAGAAAGCACAACCATATCAATGCTTTAAGGCAAGGAAAAAAACCCCAAAATAATGCAAATAGCATTGCCTTCAGACTCTCTTTAGTCTCTAAAATCCTGCAGATAACAAAAAAGCAATACTAGTACTGAAAAATACATGATGAAAGGCGATAGACTTTGTATTTTTGTTAGTAAACATATTAATTATAACTAACTAACATGAGGGAGTAATAGACCTATGCTAACCTGACAATATTATTTTTAGTGGAAAACAGGTAAATACACATTTCCACTCTATCCTCCAATAAAAATCCAAAGGCAGTGGACTTTGGGATTTTCCAGTAACCAATAAGGGGCACAGAAGGGCTGGTTTCAGTATTGCTGCAGTCAGCATCACTTGCTGCTCACATTTGGTTCAGCTATGAATGCCAGTTTTCACTCAAAGGGCACGATGGCTCAGTTGCTCGGCCACTTGTTTTGTTAAAAGAGCTCATTCTGTATTACATGCTGTATTCTCTCATGCTGTATTACAGAATGTACTTTCAAGTCTAAGAGTAGATTATTAGAAGAGCTTGTTTAAATCATTCAACTGCAAGGAAACTTCAAGACAGACCTAACGTTTTACTTGAAATGACTGGAATGCAAAGATACATTTTTACCTTAATCCTATTCATGTTGACAGCCACAGAAGTCTCAAAGTTTACTGTTGTAGCATTATTTATTTTTGTGATGGCAACATTATAAGCTCCCCCCAATACACTCAGATTCCTCATGCTCAGTTCTAACCCTGCTGTGTTTTACATAACTTGGCTGTCATCAGCAATTAGGGGTTTTTTGGTTTGGGGTTTTTTTGATAGAAGGAAGAAATGTGGAAAAGCCATACGCTGACTGAAGATATGTGTTTCTAGTGCAATTATTTTACGATCAAAAATTGTATTTCACAGATTCTACTGCTGAGCAAAGAAGAGAATATAGATGAAAAATAACCAACATCTTTCGGTAAAAGGTGACGGTTTTCTGGATGCAAGTCTTCCAGATAATTTATCTCAGCTTCCATGTTTATATATGTTCCCTAGTCACAGCAACTAAAAATGAGATGCATCACCTTCTGCCACCAGTTACTTTCGAAGCCAAAAAAAAAAAAAAAAAGAAAAACAAATCCCAGCCTTTTTGCACAAAATCAGTGATAATGACAAGGAAGTTCTAGTTCTCTCTGGCTCAGTACCCCATGCTTGCCATGCTCAGCCTCACAGGGCCCCATGTGTGTGTGCATTGCTGTAACACACAGAAAAAGTTACGGAAAAAGTGCTGAATACAATCTGCTGGGACACAGCACCACGTTTCCTTACAGGCTGAGAAACAAGGCTCATTCCGAGACCTCAGAGGCCCAAGTTTGATGCTGCAAATGCCGTGTGCTTTCTGACTTTGTTCTAAGGGAAGTAATCACTGTTTTTCACTAGTCTGTGCTTCTTCCTTTGGAAGAATTCAGTCGGGGTAAAAGAAAAAATTTAAAGGCTGAAAAGTGAGCAATCGAATTACAGGGGGAAGACCTAAGCAATATATTTAGTTCAACGAGGGATTAAGTGCCATGGCCACTGGTAATTAAAGAGCTAATACGTCCTCTTTGAAATAGTTTGACTTTTCCTCTGGCTGCGAGCGCGGCGCCCTCGGAGGTTCGGGTGAGGCAAACCCGATACTCTGCCATTCTCCGCCAGCACGTGCCGAAATTAGTTCTCCATTTTGTGGTGGCCCTCGGAGAGCAATTCCCATTGAGAAGTGAACAAAGGCCGTGACCCCGGGGTCAGAGTGTAATGCAGGAAGCATGACCTCCCCTTTGTTCAGAACAGCACTGTTTACTCTGCCTAAGTAAAGATCACCAATACATTAACTAAAGAGGATTAAAAAGGTCATATCCCTAGGGATGGAGCTCACGCAAGTGGCAACTCTCTTCAGTCACTAAATCATTGGACCTGCCCACCTACCCCCCCTTCAAAAAAGACACCTTAAGCTGTCATGGCTCAATGGCACATTATTTTCAGAGCAAAAGTCTGTCCAAATTCATGTTTCAAAACCAGGTTAATTTCTGCAGAGCTAGCCAGCTACTTAGAAGCTATCAAAATATTTTATGTGAAAACTTATCACCTCAATCTCCCTTAGAAAAATTCTGAGTTGATTTATAAAATTGTTCGGGTCTTCAAGTGGCTATTAAAAAGTGCAAGTAACTATTATAAATTGAATTCTTAAAATATCCTGTAGTCTGTGGATGAGCAGAGAAGTTGCCTGTTGCTGTTGACAATTGCCATCTCCATGATGGCCCACTTGCAAAGAGGAGAACAAGAAAAATAAACTGAAAATATGCTGCCTATAAAATTTCACATATTCTGATTGCTAAACTTTATCAGGCTAAATAAGCACTTATTTTGGCTGTTAAGATTTCTCTTACCAACTTCTCATAATATCTTAGAACATCATTGTTAATATGAATATTAAGAGAAGCATATCTTGAAACAGCTAAATTAATGCTGCATTGGGAACATACAGCTAGACAGCATGTTGGAGTGTCTCCTTCCCATTCTCACCTCTAATCCACCGGCCTGCTGAATGATCCCAAATTTGCTTTGTACCTTGGTTTCCTCATCTGGGGTGACATGGCTCACTGGGATGAAGATGTTACCATCAGTTAGATGGCCACGATAGGAGGAAAAGAGCACATAGAAGGGAGTGGTCCAGACGAAGATATTTTCCCTTCTTTATTCTCAGGCAGAAGCACCTCTGATTAAGCTGCACATTGAGCTCCCAGAAGAAAATAACAGGAGTCAGGCCAGGCAAGGGGGCAAGCTTTAGATCAAAGTCTTTGGTGCAGGGAGCTCAGCTCCACAGACAAACACCACATAGGGTAAAACAGTTGGAATCAGCATGAGATCACCCATCACAAGAAACTTTGAGGAGAGGACCAGGAGTGGCAAACTCCAAAAACCAAGGTCCTAGAGTCCCACAAAACAGCATGAACTATACAGGGGGAGGGCTGAGAGGGTGTCCTTCCATTCTCAGACACTTTGTGAAAAATAGTTATTTTTGGATCTATAACAATATGTTCACCTTTGTAGTAGCATGGATTAATGCAAGAGATGTGGCAAGCTGTTACACCCAGCACGCACTGGCCCTTCTTCACCCACCACTGCGGTTCCTGCTCCTGTGCTTTCTGATCTTTTCTCACCCCAGCAGTAGGAGTCAGAAACTTAGTGCCACCAGGAAAACCAAAAGGAGAAAGTCTTCCTAGCACTCGCCCCATGGCAGCACGGCATTTGGCCCAAATGGCTCACAGCAGGTTCCAACACGGCCAAGGGTAGAGAAGAAACTTCCAAACCATGTGTCTGCAACGTGATGGGTGGCATTGCCACTGCAGGTGGGTCAAGGACTGGCACTCAGGTAACTCCCACCTGTCCAGTACTGTGCCTGGAACAATCAAATCTAGTAACACGCTTTCCCGTGACTGCTGTTCCCTGAAATCTGATATGACAGTATTGGACTTTTTATTATATACCAAGAGTCAAGGAAGGAAAGTGGATTCAGAAAGCCTTGACAACAGGTTCAGAAAAGGTCGTGTCCAGGACAAAGCAAAAACGTACAGCAGGAATTTAAAGCAAACGACCTGAAACACAGTGCAATATTCCCACCTTATATGTTCATCAGATCTTCCCATCGATTTCAATGGAAACACTCTGCTTTTTGGCACAAAAGATTATGCAGGCATAGTATACCCGTCAGGAAAAAGGGTAACAAAATCTCTAGACACAGAAGGAGCAGGTGGGCAAGAGCAATGTGAGTACTGAGCAAAGCTTTGTATCAGGCTGAGGCAAAGAGGTACCTTTTCGAAAAAGCACTGGACTGAAACAGCCAGAACAAAGAATATACTTAGACATTAAGATTTAAAAATGGAGATTGGAAGCATAAAGACTGAACCAGTGACATAAGGACAATTTATTGACATACATTAGAAGCAGGAAGACTGCACAACAATTGTCTGGCAAGTCTGAAATAGTACTGGGAAACAAAGGGAGTGAAGAAAGAGGACGAAAAACACCACAGAAAAGATAATGGCTGATTACGACCTTGAGCTATTTAGTCATGCAAAAGAGGAACCTTGCCTTTTCTCACCCTGTATGACCACACTAACACTTCTTGTTAGCTGGGTTCCTAATCTGGCGTATTCATAAAAAATAAAAAATACCCACTCTACTTCTGCCAGTGGAAATTCCTAGTCTTTGTTTTTTCAGCCAATAGCACTCTTCCTCCAAGATGGGAAGCTAAAACAACACTCAGGAAAGTTAGGGAATGAGATGTCCCTTCTCTCGAAGAGGAAAACAGAGGAAAAGACTCTGACACAAAATTCTTGCATTGTTCATTTTTTGTGGAGATGGAGCAATTGTGACCCTATTTCATATTCTAAGATATGCCTCCCTACCTCCTGATGCCCAGAAATCCAGACAGACCAAAAGATACCTTTTAGGTTAAAAAGAAATTATCAGGCTTGATACAGATGGAAAAATCTATGATATTCAAGTCACCAAATTGCTCCCTCTGGTCCTTTCAAATAGCAAATCCCATTAATCAATTCTTTTGCAAGTAAAGGGTGGAAGAACAGCAGATCGCAAAACAGAAAGTGCTGAAATAAAGGGATAAATTAAAGGCAAGCTACTCTGAGGACACACGCAGCCTTTCAGAAGCAGCCCAAGGTTGGAGGCAAGGCTTCCAATAAAAATCTGCACTCTTCTATCACGAATGAAAGGGCAGCAGTCCTCAAAAATAGCCACAAATGATGATCCAGGTTACATGCCAATGAATTCTGTGATTTAGTAAACCGTCTGGAAGGCTACTTTAAAAGATTGTAATTTTAATGCCTGAGCAAGGATTACATAATGAAGAGAAAACCAACATTGATAACATAATGAAAAATATGTCTTTTTTAACTTCGAGTGCATCCACAGAATACATTATTATTTATGTGGCCTTTCAAAAGGGCTTTGGCAATGTGACTCATGAAGACCATAAGGAAAACACAATAGTCACGACTGGAAGTTGGAGTCATGATTTAAAACAAGCTAAGCAGCCAAAAGTAAAATCTACGAATGAAAAGACACTTTGACAAGAGAATTGTTAAGAGCTGTTGCATGCAGAGGCCATGCTGGTATCAGTTTTTAACTTTAGTTCATGTCTAGAAAGACCAGATGTAAAATAAAGAGTGGCAACAATGACAAGCAAGGGGAGAGTCCTGGGGCTACTGAAGGGTTAACCAAGCTGAGTGAATGTGAAACAAGACAAATTTTTTTTTTTAATAATTGCTAAGGAGTTCATACTGCAGCATTCTCCACCATAACAAGTCAACAGAAACTTTCAGGAATATGCAATAATGTCAGGTAAGTCAAGCAGGAAAACAGAGTCCTCTATTGAAAATATTATCCTTCTAATATCTGCCTGCCAGGGAAACAGCTTCCTGGAGAATGCTAATGAGCCTTACCTCATTAAAGCTACAGAAGTAACAGGAGTGTAAGGGCAGGTGTCTACAACAATGTCACTTACAAGAGACTTCCATATATGAAGACATAAAGTGATCAAACTATTTATGTTAGTGAGCACATGAGCAACAGGGAACACAGCAGAGATACACAGTTTGAAAGCTGGGCTCTGTGGTCCAACTTTCTCATCTGCTTCCAGTCTTGAAAGGGAAATTATTCAGCTAAATTAAACAAGCAGTAAATTCAGACTATAGGAATACATTATTTTTCAATGTGCAGTCTAAGCATGTGAAAATCAATGCCTTGTTTAGGGACATCAGTGGAAATCAGGAAGAATGATTCTATCCATAGCCTACAAAAATACAGTGTTGGATGGGATTGTTTGCTGGAAAGATCACAAGGACCAAGGGACCTATCTGCCCCACTTTCTGACAAGGACAGGGTATTCCAAAAGAATCTGATGTTGGTCATCTCCAACCTCCACCTCTTACCAATAAACCCTTTTAAAAAAATGTCAGGGTAGACTTGGCATTAATTAGACTGTGGGTCTGTTCCAGTGGAGTAATTTCTGCTTTTGTTTTCTATGGCCAAAAGAAATGGCAAAAAAATTAGACGAGTTCACTTTATCTAATGTGAAATGCCTCATCCTCTAAGCTAGCTATGGTGCCTGACATAATGCTGTCAATGCATCATTCAAACGTCACAAAAACACGTAAAAACATGCATGTTTGCCACCTGCTATCCCCCTGCCACCACAAATAATTAGAAAGAACCTAAATGATAAGACATTGGTTTAGTATATAAATACATTTCCTTTTTTTACCTTACTATCTATTTTCCATGCACACATTGTGATTTGCAAAACCCATTTAATAATTATAAGAGAGTCCAAGTTGTGTGTCAGATCCTGGGATATTGCCACTCATACGGTGGTTTGCTACACTCAGCCTTTGGTCTTGTGGCTAACAATTCACCCAAGCTGTGAGAATACCTCACCACAACCCACACACTGCTGCTCTTCAAAGGAAGACAAGGATACATAATTAAGAGATGATGAGCTCAAATATAAGACATGAGATGTGGGAGCAGATTCTGTAACCACACCAGTGAGTGGTTTTACTACTGAAGTTTCTTCTGCTCTGTCTTCACTCAGTAGAACTCACACGTTTTCAAAGTACATTTGCAGCAGCAGAGGGAAAAAAAAAGGAATGCTAAAACCATGTCACTGCATAAAAATAGTCTGAACATCAGCTGGTCAGAACTGAAATTGTAAATCAGCATTATTAACAAATTGCCCTGGTAACAAGCGGGGCCTATGTCTTTAAAAAAGCGCAAACCAACATACAGTTTTACTAAAAATACTGTCGAAATTTCATCCCACAAGACTTGTAACCTGAAAATATTCTCAGTCTCATTTTAAGACTTTATCATGCAGTAATTGTGGCCATAATACAAAGAATTATAGACAGAAGTATCTGTGTGTACATGTGCCAGCTCAGGGACTAAAGGCACAATGCACAGCATGAAAATGAAAATTCAGATGTGGGTACACTCCAGCATGTACAGGATCAGTCCCCCACTGGCTATTCAGAATAAACAAAACATCAAACCACTTTTCTTATTATTCTGCAGAGCTGAAACTAGTTTTTTTTTGTTCTTGTCACGATTGATAAGGAAAAAAAGTCAAAAAGTCTGGAGCAAAACAAGATGTGAATAAAGCTACCAAACTCAAGTGAGGACCACTGATCAGCCTTCAGAAACAGGCATAAAAAATAGCAGGATTACATGCTCGCTTGTTTTCTGACTAACAGGGAAAAAAACCCATCAGTTTTACCTAAAAGAAGTCTTCATTTTGTCCCGATGCAGGACTACATCTCCACAAGCCAGGGACCCTTTGCAGGGCCAAAGCCTCCCAGCGGCAGCCACACCCTCCTCTTCCTCATTTTTTTCCACTGACCATTAAATGCTGTCCAAGCCAGGCCCTGAAAAAAAATAACCCAAAACAAACCCCACATTTTTAACGGACATCAGATACCACGTTGCTGATTTAATTAGGCAGATTAGAAACAAATAAATATATTTGCACACACACACATATTTGTATTTTCTGTTCCATTTCAAATAAATTTGGTAGGCCTGACTTGGATCTCTATTCAAACCACAGGAAAAAATTAATGAAAAGGTGTTCTATACTGACAGCAGAACTAAGATCTCTGGCTATCTCTTTTTAGAGTTTTATATGACATGTTGTCCATGTTGGTACTGGAAAAATTCAGAGAACAGGGGCTTTTTAGAGCATCTTCTGACGAACCTATATGTTTTATAGCAGTAATAGACGCCAGCACAAGACAAGCTGAGAGAGGCATCCCAGAACTTGTCTCTTCAGGGATTCTGTGGATTTGACACTCAGGTTATTTGACACTCAATCTATGACTTTATTTAAATAAATTAAAAAAAAA